>JABFEA020000002.1:15194397-15207752 GCA_019775915.2 Cyphomyrus plagiostoma | reverse complement strand
CCCCCCCCCCCCCCCCCCCCCCCCCCCCCCCCCCCCCCCCCCCCCCCCCCCCCCCCCCCCCCCGCCCCCCCCCCCAAACCCCAATGACCTGGAGAGAACAAAAAACAAAGATAAAATAAGGAGAGATGGAGAAAGATGTCTGAAGCTGATGAAAGAGTAGAGAAGAGAGAGACAGATGTGAAAAGGAGGAGTGTCATAATCATGGGCTCTCCATGGCGAACCACAGAGCTGCACAAATCACGCCTTGTGTGCAGCTCTAGAGAAGCATCATAATCTGGGCTCTCCATGGCAATGGTAAACCATTATTTTGATAATCGATTAATCTGACTATTACTTTTTCTGATTAATCAATTATTAATCGATTTTTTCCACTAACGTGAGAGTCAGCATAATATGAATATGCACAGAAACACAGTAAATTAAACAAACATACATAATATTTTAAAGTTAATGACTGCTGATCTAACAAAACACAATGAAATTACATAAATGGACACTGGGTGTTGCTGCCAAGTGCTGAGAATGAAATATTAATATACTGTTTGTCCAGGTATTAAATACTAGATTAGTCAAGACCACCTAAACCGAGACCAAGTCCTGACTGAGACCAGAGTGTGTCAAGACTGAGACAAGACCAAGACTCTGAAGGACTTAGACCAAAACCAGGGCAGGGAATGAAAATTAGGAAATGTACATAATAATATAATAATTGAAATATTTTAAATAAGATTAACATCAATCGCTGATTTTTTCCCCAAGTAAAATAAAAAAAAAATAAATGCATCACTTGAACCTAAAGATGTAGCTCAGAAAGGTTTTTGGAAACTTTCTAAACATTTCTAATTTAGTTCAAATCACGATGCTAATATAATGTATTCAGTACTCCAGTTTTTTAATGCAAAAGCACAGACCACCGCTGCTGCTACTAAGGATATTATTAAATAATTCTCTAATGTTACTTAATGTTGATTAAGGGGAGGAAGGAGAACGCGAGCGAGTGGTGGTTTATTAGGGACAAAGTAAACATTTATTGCGGAGAAAAAGCCTTTTCTGCTAAAAACGCGCCGGCTTGCGCGCTTGTGAAATGTCATAGACTTTTAGTGACTGAACGGCACAAATAAGACGATTGGTGAGGAAAAACGGCAGGCGGCAAATTTAGTTTTAAAACGTGTCCGGTAGTGTGCCCATATTACAGTGATGAACTATAAATAAAATAAATAACATAAGACTATTTAATTTGTTTAATAAAAGGACAACGTATAGAACCGTTCTATAGGAAAGGTAACCTTAAATAACTTCTGCTGTGATCTGGCGCTATATTGAAAATAAAATTAAATAAAATTATTACTTGGGGCGCCCCACTAATAGAATGGTAGGATAAACACTTTGTGGTATATGTAATCACATTTGATAATAGCCGATTGTGTTGACATCTTTCCTAGACAACCATGACTTCACTTGTGTTCATGTGCACATATATGCACGTGTAAAGGGGCGGGGCAGGTAACGCGTTCAGCAGTAACGTCATTGGTTGCACTTGAAGTGAGAAATTATCCAATCCCACAGTAAACGGCACATTAACAAGAATATTCTCTGAGTTGTGGTCTCTAAATAAAACCCGAGTCCATGACAAGAACAAGTACTGATACGGCTGATTCAAAGACAAGATCGAAACCTTCAAAAACCGGTCTTGAGTACTACAACATTTGATATTACTATAAATTTCTATCATGACGAAATGAAGCAGTGGTGTGGTAGTAACAAGAAATTTAAGGTGGGTAAAGTATATGCACAGCAGTAAAAACGGTGGAGAACTATTCATATCCTTAACATTAGTGATCTCAAAAAAGGTGAGTAAACGCTTTTTTGTAAATTTAAAAGGTGCGTAAACGGCTTCTGTGTGCATTTACCCTCCACTACACCTCTGAATGAAGGATTTGCGCCTCCTTTTTGTTTTATGGCGGTTGGTATCTAGCATAATGGTGCTTTACTGCCACTGCTTTGGTTAATTTTCTGTTCCCAAATTAAGGGGTAGCCACTGTACGTATGTGTATAATAACGTAGACTCAAATAATCGAGTATTAAATTAGTTGCCAACTTTTTTAATAGTTGATTTTAATTGATTTAATCGATTAGTTGTTGCAGCCCTAGAGAGCTGCACAAATCACACTTTGCATGCGGCTCTGGAGGTGTGCTATAATCTGGGCTCTCCATGGCGATGGCGAGCCACAGAGCTGCACAAATCACACTTTGCATGCGGCACTGGGATGTGTCCTCTGCCGTCTCCACGTCATCAAATAAACGCTCCAAAGCAGCGTGCTCGGGAGAGGGCTGCAGGTGGCCCACGGGACAGGTGGACATCTTTACACGAGTCAGGTTCACGGTCAGATCACAGAGGGTCTGCACCCTCCATCATGGGGCATGGGAGACGGGCGCGACTGACCAACCCCTAATTTGCCCCAGTCTGTTCCCTTTTAGAAAGCAAAATGGATAAAAATAAACTCAGCCCCCCCCCCCATCCCTTTGCGCTCTACGTCCTCGTCAGTCTCACGACCGGAGGTGATGGATTAAGGAGGAGGAGACTGCCCATCCCAATACACAGCATTAGAGTGCTCCGACAGCCATACACCCTGGAATGGTGACTGATTTATGCCACGTTGGGTGATGGGGAGGCAAAGAGAGCCAATGAAATGAGAACCCAACCGGTCTGCTCGTTTGAGTCAGAGCCCAGGTCTGCTCCTGGAACAGCCCCCTGCACCCTGCTCTTCATAGGGTGCTGCCCAGGTTAGCCGGCCTCTGCGTGTGTGTGGCTCTGATGACCCTTTCTGCGTGTGAGGCAGATACCAGTGGGTCTCAGTAGCTCCATCATTTCGGAACAATGAGGAGTTTATTTTTTATGAGAAAATTGATGTAGAGATAGACAGTGAAGAAGCTTCATGATGAACAATGTCATTGCACGTCAAAATCCATTTCTTAACTACAACACTTTGGGGTCGGGGGGGGGGGGGGGCAAGGTTGGCAGGACACAGGTGTGGGAAAGGCAAGGCCGGGCGCCGCTGAGAGCACCAAAATCACTGGCCTCGGGCAGCATCAAAATCCACACACCCAACCCGACAAGTGGCCAACGAACTGGAAAAACACAGTAAAAGCTTAAAACAAAGATCGAATATCTGATAAGACAGCTGATTAACGAAAAAAAATAAATATATACTCACTGCAACTCTGTGATTACCTCACCAATGACATTATTACAATTACCAGTGTGACTCCAACATCTGATTCATTCTCCTCTAATGTATTACTGCCACTGACTCATTTTCATCCACACAAAGCAAATTAGACTCAAATTAAACAGCCAAACCTGCCTCAGAGCACGAGGGCTGTTTCTGCAGCCAAATGGCGTTAAAAATGCCAATGTGTGGCAAATGCTGCCAAAACCTGTGACGACGCACCGCTGAAATGATCTGCCTCAACCACGCATCTCTGTTCCTTTTATTTAGCGTTTATATCAAAAAGTCTATATTTTACAGAGGTTACATTTCAGATTGATGTGTGGTTTGAAAATTAGGCCCTGTTTTGGTGGGATTTTGTTGTTGGTCTTATAATTATTATTTTTTAGCATTTTGGCTGCATTACTTGCATTTATGTCAAGTCAGCAAAGACAGAAAATATAGATTTTAAGCTAAACCGGGAGTTTCAAACTTTATCAAAGTATTTCCCGCATCACAGGTATTAATATCACGAGCGTAGGAGGTCACCGTGACCTTCTGTCACCCTGACGGCACTTAGCGAGCCGGCACGCTGAATTAGCAGCACAGACCTTGGCGTCTGTGCCACGGCGGGCGTGCTCAGCCTAGCATGTGTGCGGCAAGCTGCTCCTGACAGAGAGGGGGGCATCTCCGCCGGCTCTGAGGAGCCCCGGGCCCTGCTCAGCCCTCCCTGCCATCTGAGCTCCCGACTTACCAAATCGGGGATAATTTAGCCTCATGAGGCTGCCTGCTTACTGGCAGGGAAACCCTGCTTCTGGACATTAACAGATTTTCAGCTTCAGTTCAGGGAAAACACAGAATAAGATGGACATCAGCTCCAGAGATGGAGACTGAGGCATGTCAGGGGAACTAAGAAGCACATGGGCAGAGAAAGGTGCCTCGTCACTCTGCTGAACTTTATCCTTCGTAGGACAGTCGGGCTCCACCTGATCAAGACATTTAACCAGCCCAAGCAAAATCCCAAAATGGCGTGACTCTCTCCAGCGTTTAAGACTCCCAAGGCCTCACCACAAAAACAGGAAGGGACTGGCCTGGGCAATGGTTCCGTGACGGACATCAGGAGACTGTTGGTTCAGATCCCAGGAGAGGCCGGCCCTACCATATTAGGAAAGTCAGCTGAATAACAGAGTGAAATCTCCCAGTCATTCTGGATAAATGCAGCAGTTAAGCAACAGCAGCGTGTGGAAATGAAGGATAATCAGGGAGCAAGGTCGCCGTGGCGATGGCTCTGCCGCGGGACGGCCGCGGAGCCCCGCGGGATGCTGCTCTCATTAGCATAATTCCACAGCTGGCTTTGCTAGTCACCATGGCAACGTGGCTGGCCTCTCCAGCAGACAGCTGCAACCCGCACGTGCCCGTCTGCATGGAGGAGACGTTTGTCATACCGCACTCCAGTGTTCAATGCTGCCCCCATCTGCATGCACCTTGCAGGAATGGGTGCTGCCCCACTTCCAATGCACACACAGCCACAGAGGTGGTCCTGTGAACTGCAGGAGAAGACGCGTGGGGTAGGTTCCGGGGTGGGGGGGCTAGCTCTTCGGCCCACTGTCACATCATTAGTGTTGCCACTGGCGACAATGCACACGCACTCAAAGCCAGCAAGGACGCTTGGTACTGCGTAGCTAACAGAGCATGAATAATCAGAATTGTGCGCAGGGCGAGAAGCGCTGGACAGCGCTGGTGCGCGTCTCGTCGCTATGGGAGCGGAGCGCACCGGAGGCCACACCCACCACGCGCAGGCTGCATCACCCCAGACCCCTCACATGCGGGACCTGCACACGGTCAGACCCATACACAGCCAGCCCCCACCTCACCCATCTAAAAGGAACAAAGGGCTTCCCTTAAATGCATTATTCAAACCTGCTTCCATTATTTCTTTAAAAGCGCGGGCAGACTGTTAGCCGCTGACAGGAACGCGGCGCCCCCAAACGCTTCCCCTGGCGCCTGCGCTGTCATGTTCCAGAACCTTCTGTTACGGGCGTGGGAGTCGAAAATGACAAACAGTTTCGTGCCCGCTCCCCAGCCCTCGGGATCAGACCTAAAGGCTGCATTTCTTTAATCTTCATTGCTTGAACAGGAACGTCTGGCCGGTTATGACGCCCTGCTGGGGGCTGAACCCCACCCATGTGCCACACCTGCGTCAGGGAGCACCACCCCCCTGGCCCGGCGTGTCACCGGATAGTGGCGGGCCAGGCCAGATGGAGCCAGAGGGACAACCTGTCGGGAGCGGTACGTGGGCCCCGCATCACCCCCTCGCCGGCTGGCGAGCGCCATTACGCCCTGCCCACCTCTAACAGACTCACCCCACCAGCACTGCGCCACTGACCGCAGCATCACAGGCAGACAAGGGAACATTAAAGTGATAATTCATGTCACAGTTCACACACTGGACAGTGGGAGGGCAAAATCAAGATGGCAACACAGGCACGGAAACGTGTATGCGTGCATGTTTGTGTGTGTCTCTGTGTATGTTTATGTATGTGCTTATGTGTGCATGTCTGAGTGCTTGTTTGTGTGTGTGAGTGCGTGTGTGTGTGTGTGTGTGCGTGTGAGTTGATGACCATGTGTCTTTGTGTGTCTGCGTACTTATGTGTGTATGTGCGTCTGAGTATAAGAATGACCGTGTGTACAGTAAACTGGGGAGTACGTCTGCTGTGAGAAAACGGAAGCTTGGTTTATACGCAGCTCCCCTCACCGCACTGCACACAAAGAGAACAGAATACTCATGTACGGTGTGCGTGATCACGGCAGAATACTTGTGTACTGTGTGCATGATCACGCAAGAATACTCTTGTACGGTGTGTGTGATCATGCTAGAATACTCTTGTACGGTGTGCCCAATCACGCCAGAATACTCGTATACGGTTTGCGTATTCACGGCAGAATACTCGTGTACAGTGTGCGTGATCGTTCTAGAATTCTCGTGTACGGTGTGTGTGATCACACCAGAATACTCGTGTACGATGTGTGTGAACACGCCAGAATACTCGTGTTCACTGCAGAAGCCGGGGGGCGCAGTTAGGGCCCGTTATCAGCAGCACTGATAAAGGAGAGTAATTCCGCAGCGTGCCTCTAGTAAATATTTGGCTTAGAGTAAAGTTGTAAGCCCTTGATAAAGGTGAGCTCTCAACAAACAGCCGTGTGATTCGGCTGCTATCATGCGCTAATGGTCCACACGGAGACCGGGGATACAGGCCCAATGCCACGGAGACACTGGGAGCTTCACCCGCACGGGCCACGCACTCCTAGCACCAGAGCAGGCCCATCGCTTTGGGAAATGGGGACCCCCAGACAGCTGGCACCTGTCCTGGTGCAGGCCGATGGAGACAAAGCACACCTGCTCCAATAAAAACATGCCATCTACCCCTCAGATGTTACCATTTTCAGACCTGGAGAGGAGAGATGAGCCTGACTGAGATATAAGCCGGGGGCAGACGGGAGTGTGGGTACATGGAATTGGGGCTCTCCAGCCAGCTGCCCCTGTGCTGTTGCCACGGCGATGCACACAAGATTCGGCCGCCCCAGATCTACCGTCCCACGCACCAAGATCGCCTCTAATCTCAAAGTTGTTTGTTTTTAATACCTAGAAACGTCTTTGTTCTCCCTCTGATCTCCATCGGCGCCTGAACAAACATGTAATCAACAAAATTAAAATAATAAATAAAAGGTGAGATTCAGCTGCTGATTGGGCGGAAGTGCGGGGGGAGCCGGGCCCCCAGGAGGATTCTCGCTGTGCAATTTAGTGCCCTTCTACTATTGCCGCAGAGAGACAGCAAATGAATAAGACTTTCCTGGAGATGTCACTAGCAAGTTCTGGTAGCGGCAAGCCGGGGACAATGTCCTGGGGACAGGCGGATCGGGGGGGCCAGGCTGCTGCTCTTATCTTTTATGAGGTCACCCCTGGCCCCCACTGGCCCGACAAACAGCTAAAGCTTTTCCATCCACAAGGGTGGGAGTGTCACATTCAGGCAGAGTGGTAGAGGAGGACAGTACTCATGCTGATGTAGGACGAGGAAGAGAGCTGGTGTCCTGCTTCAGGAATCCCCCCCCCCTTCATCATGGCTTCTCACTGCCCCTGATATTCTACACAGAGCGCCTGACAGTTACAGTGCAGCAAGAAGGATGGACACCACCCCAAGCAGATGGGGGTGTGATCCGCTGACACGGAGCGGAGTCTACACTCCAGGGGTGGAATGAAGACCCCCCCCACTTACATCCAGCGTGTTAGTTTGGCAGGGGACTGGAAATCGGAGTGTAACTGCCCCCACCCTGCCCTTACAGCATGAGAACGCAGCATCCCCAGCTCTCGCTAGGCCCCCCGTCGCGTGGGCCTGACCTACACGCTTCATGAGGCACCACTGGCAGTGAGCTCATACCATTGGCCTTTGTGCCTCTGTACGTTTCTGGGTCTTTCTAGCCGTGATAACAGAAATGAGTTTCCCATGGCAGCATTCGCTGGTTGATTGTGGTATGACAAATAGATCCTCAACTCACAAATGGAGTTGGTTACAGGCGCTCAGCTGATTAGAAGATCAGATGCAATAATTTCAACCGATGACTAAAATAAATAAAACATAAATAACGAGGTCAACAGTAAAGTTCAAAATCAGCTGGCAGATTCATCACCTGGGAAGCCTGTTGGGTACACTGAGCTATACCGGTGATTCAAACAGACATTACCAGTCAATCACTGATCGGCTCTGAGCCAGTGGCAGGATGCGATGTGTACGTGTCTCACACTGAACAATGTAAGGAACAGACAGGAATAAATCACAGGCAGTAACACGTGAGGTGGGTGGTGGGCGTGAGCCACACAGGGCAGGGCGGGTCGGGCTGGCGGGCGTGGGACAGACCTTGTCGGGAATACTCGTCAGCTTCGCGGTGCACAAGCTCAGCCATGCAGCCCCCGTAGTGAAGGCGGGGGTCCTGGTCGTAGGCCTTCAGCGTCTCGCTGGAGCTGTAGGATTTCTGTGTCGGCACACGGCACTCCTCACTGTCCAGCGATGACGTGGTGAACTGGAACTCCTTCCCACAACGGCTCCGGGTCAGGGAGCGGTGCCGGCGGTCCTTCAGGTCCATGACCCCCGGGGGGGGAAGCGGCGGGGGTTACCGCCGGCTCTCAGTGCAGTGCTGCTCGGTACCCTGCAGGAAGCAGAAAAGCGTGCTGATCATTATATGGCCGCTTTGTGCCAGGGCCCAGAATGCTGCTTGGCACTTGACATCTGGGTCTACATTGGGGACCAGGAGCAGGCAGCACAAAATTAGTCCCAACAACATGGAGCCTCCACAGGTGTGTGCCTCAGACGGCAGGTTAAGCATTGGAGTGGCCAACAAGTCTTGGACAGAAAATGTGTTCTGGCGCGGCGCAGATGATAACACCTCGCCGAGAGCACGCGTCAAGGCGCCCGGTGCCCGTGAGGACCGGTGACACGCCACCGGAAGGACAGGAGGGGAAAGCAAATGACTTCGGGGCATCGCTGGTCTCCTGCTCATTATCACGGCAAAGAGGAACCTCGACCCCCCCGTTGGGGTGACAGAAGGATAATCGCAGAAATCTGGACCCCGCTGGAGTGGAGCGGGCATGCCGCCTGCATGGGGCCACCCACGCCCACCCACCGGCTGCCCGCTCCACGCTGGCACTGCCGCTAAGCCGGCCTCATGCGGCCCCCACGGGACCTCCGTGCCTTTCAGCTGCATATGTCAGAAGGAGGCATATGCACCCTGTCACATGTGCTCACCACGCAAACGCAGATCGGAGGCAAATCTCCCCCTGCCTGCATCTCCACAGCTCACTAACCAAATAGTTATATTTAGAAGTTGTTTTTATCCACAGAGGCTTACACTTCCCCAGTTTCTACACATACTTTAATGCTGAGCCGTCGTTACTGAAGGCTGTTACGGAAGGCTGTTACGGAAGGCTGTTATGGAAGGGGTAATATTTAGGTCAGAGCAGATAACCGTTTGCGGACAGTTATTACTTTCTGTGTTTATCCTGGCCATGAAACAATACCAGATAAAACCTGCAAAGCAACAGATCTCACATGCTCAGGACAGACCCCATGTGCTCAGAACAGACCTTGCATGCTGAGAACAGACCCCGCGTGATCAGAACAGACCCCGCGTGATCAGAACAGACCCCGCGTGATCAGAACAGACCCCATATGCTCCGGACAGATCCCATAAGCTCAGGACAGATCCCATGTGCTCAGGACAGATCCTGCATGCTCAGGGCAGACCTCACTTGCTCAGGACAGACCTCGCTTACTCAGGACAGACCTCGCTTGCTCAGGACAGACCACGCGTTCTCAGGATAGACCCCATGTGCTCAGGACAGATCTCGCTTGCTCAGGACAGACCACGCGTTCTCAGGACAGACCCCATGTGCTCAGGACAGATCTCATGTGCTCAGGACAGACCTCACTTGCTCAGGACAGACCTCGCTTGCTCAGGACAGACCACGCGTTCTCAGGACAGACGTCTCGTGTTCTGGGCAAACCTTGTGTGCTCAGGACAGACCCCGTGTGCTCAGGACAGACCTCACATGCTCAGGACAGACCTAGGTCAGATCTCCGGATCCCATCCAGGCAAACATCTTGAGGGATGAAACTGGCGTGGAACCCCCTCCATCCAAAAGAAAGAAAAAAAAAACAAGAAAACGACATGAAAAAAAGATTCCCATTACAGCTCACCATCGCACGTTTATAGGACACAAACGAAAAAGAATCATGAGGTTATAATTTGCAACTGAGCCTGCTAATTACCTGCTGGGAGAATGAGCCAGGCATCCTAAGTGGGGAAGGCTGTGGCCAGTCAATACTTTTAATAAGGATTCATTAAAAACAGTCTTCAAGGTCATACTGAAATTTGCTCCACTATGTCCACTGATTAAGAGCTGCTATTAGCGCTCGTAAGAGCCTCATTATACAGAAAGCAGTGGTCAGAAGATATGATTACACGTTTAATGATAATGTATTTACCGTATTTGTGGCAACAGTCAGCCACGCTGCCAACTGGCCAGATAGGTGCTTCAGGGAGCAGGTGAGAGGGGTGGGGGGTGGGACCATTTTACCACGCATGAGTGCTCCACCCGACATGTCTGACACCACAGATGGAGGCCCGGCTCGGACCGTGGCCCACAGGCCTGCCTCTGCCCGGTGTGTGCGTGTGCAGCAGCCGTGAATAAGGCCCCCCACATGGCCGGCCAGGTCAGCGCAAAAGATGGGGGCTACAGGTCAACATGATGCCACTGCCACAGACAAGGGCTGCTCCTGTCGCTACTCAGCAGCCTTTGGGGAGCATCAGCAAAGAAGGGCGGAGGTGGGAGGTAGCCCCAGCCAAAGCTTTACAGGCCACTGAGGGCGTAGCAAAGACCTGAGATGTGTGCAGGGGGCGGGACCAACCGGGTATGCCATCAATCTCAGCCAATCACGTAAGGCCCCTCAAGGTTAAAGATATAACATTCTCACCGTTGACCGGGTGCGTGTCCTGAGAGTGACTGCTGCATTGTGATATATTAGTGATCAGCCTTCAAGAATTTAATAGCTTATTTGCCTAATTTATTTGACACATTGCTGAATGTGGACAGAGGCAAAACTGTTTGGGTTCAGAGGGAAATATGGGGGTAGGCAGTGGGTGCCACATATTCACAGGCGTGAGCTGAATCTGGAATCGCAAGGCAAGAGAACACTGCATGCAGGTTTAAACCTTTGAAAAAGAATATCAACGTTTCATTAGTGCAAGTGGATTAGTGCAAAGAAAACAAGGTATCCAGTGAAAATATCACCTAAAGCAAAATGGTTACGTTCTGAGTCCATCAGCCTTTGTCTAAATAGTATCGGAGCCACACTGAGGGACCCAGGGATTTTTCTGGCCCTTCCCTCTGCAAATATGGACACGTTCTGCTGCCAAATCCTTTCATCCCTGAGCTTCGAGACGCAATAAAACCAGACATTTCTGCTCTTTGCCATTTCAGCACTCAAAGCAGTACACATCAAAAACAAAGCAGTCAGTAGTCAGAAACGCTATCCCCTCCATTCTGCACATCAGCTGCATCCCGGGCCCCTCCCCGAGGAATAGACAATAAACGTCATTCCATGTTTCATGTGTGTGTATGTGTGCCCTCGTGCTACCCGTGTCCATCGGTGGGGAGCTAGAGAATCAGGAGGCTTTATGTCACTTTAGGGGACACTAAAGGCATTTTGTATTTTTTACGAGAGGACAAAGCATCAAAAAAAAAATCAATTTCTTTTTATTGGTTACGCTGTCGGCCACTTCTGAGTTCTTGCCTGCTTGCTGGGCAAAAAATATTTAATTGGCAATCTAGTGACTCTATAGCGGGGGGGGGGGGTATTTTAAAGTGTAGAATAACAGCGCCTCCTAAAAACGAGCCACAGTCGCCTTGTAAACACGCTGCACTGCTCTGGCGCTCCTGACCATGAGGATCAATAGATCCGCCATTTTCCTTCCCTGTCCATGCTGGAATTCTGGAAGAAAGAATGGTCCCAAGAGCTTGCAAATTCAGGCCCATGCAAATTCGTTCTCACTTTCTTCACTTAAGAATAAAAAATGGATTAAGGTTCACACAGAAACCTTTAGACTTTAATTAAATGCACTCATACCTTGTTGGGTATTTCAGAGACCTCTTGAGGTCTTCTTACCTGATTAAGAGTAATATGCACAGCAGAGAGGTGAAGATTCTCACTTTTCATTAAAGCAAAACTGGCGTACAACTGTGCAATAATGCTGAATCAGGCCCGACATGTGCAGAACCCTGTAAGGGCCATGCCAGCTGTCTGTGATGAGGTAATCCATGCTCGTTTGTGGGCGGGGGGGCGCATACAGACCAGAGAATGGTGCAGGGATGGTGCCTCACCTGTCAAGCAGGGAGCCAAGGTCGTGTTACACAAAAACTGCATCACATTTCATTACATGGTTCATAAACAATTGGTCAAACACAGAAAACCCATTTTCCTAATAAGAAAAATCAGAGTTTTTTGTTTATAGGGTAAATGAGGAGCTCGCTAACGTTCATAAATGTAACACTGGGATTAGCTTCCTCTGACTTCCATGGCACATTTTCTGGAAAAAACAAGGAAGTGGAACAGAGGTGTTGCTTGACAAACCCAGCTGTACCTTGAAATTTATACCGTAGAAACTGCGGATCAGCTAAGTCCATTTCACACACAACTAGATTTTCCACTTCCCTGAAGATAAGGCGGCTAATCATCTTAACAAGTTGTGTTGAGTGTGACCGTGACCATTTCGGGACCAGGACCATATACCCATATAAAAATGTAGGTGAGCGGAACCTCCCCCAGTCTATACGGCTCCCTGCCGCATGCAGATGAATGTCTAGCCTCCAGTAGAGTGCTGTGCAAACAGGCTCTAGTGTATATTTTTAAGGACGGGTCCCCGTGGATACAATGCTGTATGTACATTAGCGCTACACTATCTAATCTTTTCTTTGTCTCCCAGTACACAAACACATCCCAGTAAACTTCACTGCTCACTCCATTGACTAGAAAAAGCTCCCACTAGGCATCAAAACCCTATAGGACAGCATACAAATGGTGCCATTTATTAAGGAAACCTTAGTTCTTCACTGAGCTGATATGCTTGTCTTTATCTACAGTGAGGACAGCTCTGGGACAGAGAGCGGGTCCCTCAGCATGCAGCACCCCTGCAATCGCTAGGGTTAGGGGTCCTCATCTAGGGTACAACATTAGTCTGCCAGTTACGAACTGGATGAGATACACGACACCTGTTATAGACATGGACACACCTCAGACGGGAAAAGGGTAAAGATTGGACGGGATTCAAACATGAAGTATTCACAGCTTGATCACCAGCCGAGGCTGTACCCTGTCATCAACAAGAATGCCTAATGCTCAACCGGCACGTCATACATATTATATACATCTCCAGAAAAACTAAGCAAAAAACAAATGCAAAATGAGGGAACCCTCCTGGGTGCCGGAGCCAGAACCCTGTTAGCCCATCACAGGGTGAAGAGGGAACCCTCCTGGGTGCCGGAGCCAGAACCCTGTTAGCCCATCACAGGGTGAAGAGGGAACCCTCCTGGGTGCC
>JABFEA020000002.1:15166346-15182446 GCA_019775915.2 Cyphomyrus plagiostoma | reverse complement strand
GTGTGTATCTGAGGCAGCGGCATCACGGTGACGAATGCCGGAGAACAGCGGCACATTCCCGTGGTGTGTGTCTGAGGCAGCGGCGTCACTAAGATACCAAACCCTGTGGGTTGGCACGGCCCTCCCATGGTGCCCCAACGGCACCAGAGGCCCCCCAGTGGCACTGATAAAGCCGACAAATGAAAGAAACCATCTGGCCCGCATCTCTGCTGCCGGACCCTGGGGCAGTTCTGGCTCGAGCCTGGCCCACTTGTCACCGACGTCTCAGGGCGGTAATAAAACAAGACACGAGCAGGCAGAAGGAGCAGTGTGATAAGCGGACACCGATGACGTCATACTGCAATTGCTAATTATGGGGAAGTGGCAGGGGTGCACGGAATGCCCTGGGTTGGTCCAGGGAGCAATAATCCTAGCTCAAACGGTTTACACAGTTACTCCCAATGTGGTCAGGACTCGACACTCTGATGTACTGATGCAGCTGAGAAACCATCAGCAGACAGATGAGAATCTGAGATACGCCGAGTTTATCTGGCTGTGGTGTGGTCTTAGGCCTTGGAATGGGGCCTGCAGGGGGTGGGGAGTAGGAATACATCCCCTGTCTGAGAGAGACATTAAAGCAGACAGTGCATGAGAAAGCCCACCTCCTATCAGCTCATATCAGCTCACATCTCAAAGCAACTTTCAGCCTGCGCCCATTGAGAAGAGTCAATGTCCCACTGGCACAATCCTGGTTAAATTCCTTGCAGCGCAGACTTGAACCTGCAGGTCACCAACTCACACCCTCCGACTGCCCACCCAGAGCCGCCCTCGCGAGTGTGCCAATGCATCTCCTCCGCGCCGGCGCACTCAGCATTTCATATGCCAGCTCCAACATGTCCTTGGAGCAACATTGATGCGTCTGGCGGTGAACTGAAACCCTTTAAACTCAAAAACAGAAAACCCATTAAGAGCAACCTGCCTTCACTGCTACCAGTCAGCAAGAAGTAATACGGCTGATAATTCAGTCCTTAGCAACTAAGGCACTCTGGAACACAACCAGCTGCAATTTCTAACTTTTTCAAGTGAAAACAAATTGGACTCTGTGCCATCTCCGGGTGACATATTTTTAAATTGTTAACAGCAGGCCGTGCTCTTCCATGTATACTGCGTTCCTGGTGTCTCTTTTCTCCGAATCCATTATGGAAAAACTTCATCAGAAACACAGCCGTAATTGTGACATTTCCTAAAAAGCCACCTAAATCATGTTACATATTGCAGATGTCCTGAGTTACCCTTTAAAGATATTTCATGCCAAAAACATCCATTTGGATGACCATTTAGTCTCTTTTGAATATATTTTGAACAATATGCAAATGTCTTAGGCAGTCAAAGAAAATGTTTAAGACTAATTATCTGGTCAGTAATTGTATATTTGCTCAGACAAAATAAAAAACATTTTGATTTAATTTAAAACATACAAAAATTAATAGTAATACACTTAAAAAAGCACACCTTTTTCTGTCAAAAGACACACTGGTGTATTGGTTGGTTGCTGTAAACATTTGGGGTGATTTTAGAGATGACTAAGCTGACACACTGGGACAGACATAATATCATATTTTGTAGATCATTTAAACATCATTTTCTTTGACTGCCTAAGAGAGTTACACAGTACTTATAGCATCTACAAGCAAAGGGCTCAGAGCTATTGAAAGCACCAATGAACCAAAAAAAGAGCTTAACTGAGACAAAAACAGAAACAGCAGATGCCCGAGACAGCGGACTGGACTGAAGACTTTTTTTAGACTCGGATGCCGGGGCTAGCGCCATATGGGGAGCAGGACCGTGATGTCCAAGGCCACTGACTTCCAGGCTGAAGGTTGCCAGTTCAATGGGCCACCTGCGATGCCCGGAACAGGACACTCGGATGTAGAATATCCCACTGAACTAAAGGGGAGATCCGTCGCTTCACAGGAAGGTATCATCTCTTGATCTTCTCCATCACTTGTCTTGCAGACAGGCAGGATCACAGATGCAGTAACAATAATGACACACTTAGTGCCCTTATGGTGCCGAATACCCTGGGTTCCTTGAAGCAGGACCCTAGCTGGATAAACAACCTTTGAGGCACAGCACGCCTGGAAAACAGTCCGAACCATTCCTGTACAGAAGAGCACCCAGGTCCTCTGCAAAAATGACAGACTAACAGAAAAAAATCAACAGTACATTAAAAAAAGGGAACAGAGCCTGTTGAAGCATAAATTTTAAACACCTGCTTTTTGGGTAAATGGAAAACAGAACGGACAGCACCAGGGTTTCCGTGAGGGTAAAAAGGCAGCAGCCATCTTTGATAGCAAACGATTAAAATTTGCAGTGAGATTTTGAGGAATTCAACTTTGGCTAGGGCAGCACACTCCATGGGCATACTGAGCAATACCGATGCCGTCGATGAGGAGACTGACCTTGTCAGGTCGTGTTCCGACAACCCGCTGATATTCTGGGAATGTGTATTCGACAGGCAGCTTGCCGGATCGAGCAGCTGGTGCGTGGCCTCACCGGCAAGCCACTTTCGAAGAAATAAATAAATCATCAGATTAAATTGCTTCCCTTCCCTGTCAATCCCGCAGGATTTGTTTTTAATAACCTGAAACAAGGAAGAAGCCACAATTATAGGCTTTCTCAGAAGCATCTCAAACGACAGGATAAACATCGGCCGGATGAAGAAAAGGAGTCACACTGGAAAAAAAATTAATCACCCAGTCAAAAAGTGGCTTCCTTTCTCCACTATAATCATCACTCCACCAGAGGTTCCAAAGCTTAGAACATGTAACAAGGCACTAGGAACTCATGACCAAAATACTTGTAATATTACTTGCAATATACAATTGAAACCGTTTATAGAGATCATGTCTGTCTGAGTGAAATTGATCAGTATAAACGGGTGACCAGTACAACCGATTTTTTTTTCTTTTTCTTTATATCTCATTACTATCTAATTGACATCTGTATATTTATTACATGCATATAAGGTAATAAAACAGACAGTGTCGCTATTTACTGAATTTTATTGACTCTAAAAATACAGTACAGCTGTTTTAAATAATTATCAAATTACAGTGCTGCACAATTTAAATGACTGAACTGTGTATAATTCAAATACACTATAATACAGTGCAGCACTGTACATGACAAATATAGCTTATTGTAGTTTTGTTGCTGCATCTCGGTGACTCGTTTTTAGCAGTTTATCGTAAGCTTTGATGAGTCTCTCTTTTCAATGAGAATAAATAACTTTTGTTTTCCTGTCTTCTTGTTGGTGCATGCAGCATTAGCCTCAGGTAGCCAGCCAGAAGCAGACGCATTATCACAAGGCAAAGGAGAGCTTATTAAAGTTAAGTAAAAGATAAAATAAAAAAAAAATACTCTTAATTTTCTCGATATGGTGTCATGCATAAAACCCCCAAAGCAAACTACTATAAGAAAATTATTTAAACAGTATTTGTATAGGAATGATTCTGTCCCAAGCTTTTTGATCCATATAAGCGGTTGATCACCATAACCATGACCACTATAAGCAGTTGGCACTATTCCTGCATTACTGCCCGCAGACTTCGTATATAAACACACTGACTAAATGTGGTTTTTTTTTGGACACATTAAAGAAAGACATTATTTACAGTCATTAGAAAATTCTGACTAGAGTTACTCTTGACAGTGAGCATACAGACGTGGACAAATTTTTTGTTACCCCTACAGCTCATTGAAACAATGCTTCATTTCTCCTGGAACGTGATTCAACTAAAATCAATTGTTTAAAGTATACCTGCATGCCTTTAGTACGTGATAGAGTAAACCAATAAAATTGTGAAAAGAAATCATTTGTTCATGTCCCTGTGACTACAGTTACCAATATTATTAAAAAGTATTAAATTCATGGGACTGTAACCAACCTCCCAGGACATGGATGCAAGAGGAAATGCAACCCCAGGTTGGTGAGAAGGATAGTGTGGATGGTAGAAAAAGAGCCAAGGAGACCATCCAAAGCCATTCAAGCTGGGCTCCAAAGTCAAGGTACATCACTTTCTGATTGCACCATCCATCACATTTTGAACAATAATGGACTCCATGGAAGAAGATCAGGCGGGATCCACTGCTGACAGAAAATCATAAAAAAGCCAGAGTGGAACTGGCCAAAATGCATTTTGACAGTTTCTGAGAGAATGTCCTTTGGACTGATGAGACAAAACTGTTAGGTATGGAATAAACAATATGGAATGCCATTAAACTTATGTCAGTTATTTCAGAGCTGTCTGTGTTTGTGTGTTTGTGTGTGTGTGTGTGTGTGTGTGGGGGGGGGGTGCATAGATTATAGTTGTGTTTTACAAAGTGTAGTAAAACCTGAAATTTCCCTACTTTTGGGGACATCTTTTGAGGTGCCCATTTGGATAACTTCAATTTTATAAAAATCTGTGAATGCAATCAAAAAAGTAAAAATGCCAAAAGTCTTGTATTTGGGTTGGTTACTTATGGTTAAGGTTAGGGATGGTTGGAGGTTAAGGGTGTCATGATTGGGATTATGGTTTTTCCCATAGAAATGAATGGATGGTCCCCATTTAGATAGGAAGAACAACTTGTGTGTGTGTGCGCGTACACCTTTTTGTGGACGGGTACCAAAAAATTTGTCCATGTCTGTATATGCTTGCAGCTGAAAATAATTTTATCGGGGATCATTTGGATTTCATCTATTAGCTTCATCTTAGAAATATTTAACAACCCAAATATATTTCTAGGTTTTAAAAATATGTTTATTTCACTTACATTGACACTAAGGAAATATAAAGCATATAACAGATGGGTAATTTGGATGCTAGAGGCTAAAAATGTATAATTCTTCAAATATTTTTACTTTCTGTTGTGCTTGCAGCCTTTTATCCTGAGTTTTCAGTTCGGAACTACAAACTCAACATGACTCTGGATGAAAGATTAGCAGATGGTGTATCTACCTTGGAAAGGCATTCTTCGAAAGTCTACACTAGCTTTTTATTCTGCACGTGTGGAATCAATTAAATGCTTTTTAACTTTGCAAACAAAGATCACAGTTCGGCTTTCAGGCAGACTGATTTTGTCGTGGCAGCTTAGCACTGGATTAAGCATCGTGGTGGACTTGCGGCACGCCATGCATGCAACGTGCTTTTTATGGGATGAGGGGGAGCGGCGGAGCGTCTCTCGGGGCCCAAGACACCGTCACAGAAATGGCGGAACTGACGAGCTGGCGGGTTCCCACAGCCTGGTGCCATGCGGCCGCTTCTGTTAAAACCTCATCGCCTGCCGGTGCGAAGCCTTGTCTTCGCGTGTTCTACTCTGCTCTAGATTCGCGCTGGTTGTGAGGGGCATGCCGGCGACACTGCAGCACCTCTTAAGGTGCAGCGGCAAGAGAATGCGGGAGCAAGATATTACTCTAAATGTACTGCAATAACACCTTCAAATCTCTCTCCATTTTAATTTAAAACATTTCTTTCTGTCCCTTGGCAGTTTTTTAAAGCATGTTCTGAATATTTTGGATGTACTGCAGCTGTGCAGATAATATATGCACGTATTTCTAAGAGGTGTTAATGAAAGAAAACAGCCATGGCAAACTTATTTCGGGTATTCAGAGCTAACAGACAATAAACTGCTAACAGGGCTAGCATAATCTAATTATGCTAAAAAAAATAAAAAAATAATAATAATAAAAAAATCTAAAATCCACACAATATGTTACGGAATACATAGCCGTAAATCAGGTAAGATTCATTTTGTACAAATATAGACATGTAGAGAATGAGGCTGCTTATCACAAGAACATTTGCAATATTGCACATTTGCACATAAAGTCAGACAGTAAATGTCATGCACATACCTAATATTAAGACTTTTAACTCAGAATGGTCCCATTTTAATTTACTAATTATGGTGTAATAAATTTATTAAATAATGCACTAGGGATGACCGAAGCCTCAGACGAATCGATAATTCAATTATAGTTCATGAAATTCTACCATTTTCATAATGGTAAAATTTTAAAACTTTTAACAGCTTTCCCCTAAAAAGCGGATCATTCCAATTCCAACAGAATTATAATTTGCTTAAGCCAATAAACCCAATACAATAACAGATAACAACAGTACATGCACGCGATAGGCTGCAGGTGAATAAAAATACTGAATTTCATTACTTATCTATTTTTTAATTTCGAAAGCTGCAGGTACATCTGGTGTGCAGGGCAGATCACATGACTGCCATGTCTGCAGGAAAGGGTGCAGCCACCCTTATCTCACACATTCAGACATTAATTAGTTACCTGCAAAGTGGGATATAAGGGCCCTTCTGACTTAAAAATTAATTTGGCAGGTGATCGTCTCCCAAGCAAATTACAACTAGTACAAAAGCACAAAGGTGCCAGCAAGGTAAGAGAAAGGCATTAAATACAGTTGTTACAAGTCAGAACGATGCATAACTCTGCATAGACAAGCAGCCATCTACTCAAAAGGAGTGAGGATGAGCCTTGATGAACCATTACTGATCAGGAACAAATGCAACTGTTCAGGGAGAGGTAGGAACAGGAAGGGACAGGTAGGAACAGGTAGGGACATCCAGGACTGCTCCTGAACAGGCTAGGGCTGCACAATATACCATTTCAGCGCAAAAATCACATTACCAGATGTGCAATGTCAAGTAAATTAAATCAAATCAAGCACGTCATGCTACAACTTTTTTGCTGCTTGATACAACAGAAAATTAGCACAGTTCTCATTTCCCATGACTAATTTTCAAGATAAGTCTGCCTGATATAATTCACTTTGATTTAAGAGTTTTGTATACACAGTGGTTGTTGCTAGTGAGTGACATGCAGGCACGGCATGCACAGCGAACCACCAATCACAATTAGGGCTTGGCGATATGAGATATTAATATCGATATTGCATGCTATGCACACTCAATTCTCACATCACAAGGACACCAACAGCTGAGACCAAGATTTTTCATACCATCAACTGGACATTATACTGCATTATATGGTGTTTTCATAAATAATGTTATTTTGCAATGCAGCTGCAGTATTTTGAAATCTTGGTGATAAGATTCACTGAACATGGGGGGTGAGTTAAAAACATTTTAACTCTGTCACTCTGTCATAGGAATCAGCAGAAACACAGGCATTATTGTCACATTTCCTAAAAAGCCACCTATACCATGTTACATATTACAGACGTCCTGAGTTACCCTTTAAAGACATTCCACGTCAAAAACATCCATTTGGATGACCCTTTAATTACTTTTGAATATATTTCTACTTTACTCGTATCGGATTTTTTTCTTTCTTTTTCTTCCTCCTCCTAATCTGTCCTCCTCTGCGGCCAACTCAGCCACTGCAATATTTTACATGTACTAAAAATGAAATAAATAAAATAAAAAGAAATCAATCAACATGAGAGGCCTATACAGAGTTTATAGAGCCCCTCATGGTAAAGCAAACATGTGTGACACAGCAGTGCATTCAGACCATGATTCTGATAAAGCTGTCAGACAGGATAAAAGTGGGGAAAAATAAACACTTTTGAATATATACAGCACCATGCAAATGTCTTAGGCAGTCAAAGAAAATGTTTAAGGCTATTTATCTGGTCAGTAATTGTATATTTGCTCAGACCAAACAAAATCAATTTAATTTAATTTAGAACATACAAAAATTAGTAGTAATGCACTTAAAAAAACACCTTTTTCTGTCAAAAGATACACTGGCGTATTGGTTGGTTGCTGTAAACATTTGGGGTGATTTTAGAGATGACTAAGCTGACACACTGGGACAGTGACTGCCTAAGAGAGTTACACAGTACTTATAGCATCAACAAGTGCCCAGCACAAGCACCTTCAAACTGTCTGGAAATTATACTGCACTATAAGGTGTTTTCATGAACAATGTTATTTTGCTATGCAGTTGCCACAGCATTTTAAAATCTTGGTGATAAGATTCACTGAACATGGAGGGGTGGGGGGGGGGGGGGGTTACATTTTAACTCCGTCGTAGGAAACAAAGCTAAACAAAGCTAACTTTACAATTATAATGAATGTTCTGTTTTCAAGATTACCTCGTATAAGTTTAAATAATCACTTGAAAGTTGTTCGCTGCTGCTTTGGCATGAGCTGTGCATGCAGTAACGGAGCCAGTCATAGTCATTCTTATCCTTGGGGTTTAAATCACTCATAGACAGGTTTTTGCAAAATTTATTTCAAACTTTTCTTTTTTTTACTTTGTAAATATCACAATATTCACTAAAACAAATTAAAAATCACACAGCAATATCAAATTTTTTCCAATATCATGCAACCCTAGAGCAGGTACAGTTATGACCCTCCTAATCTGATCAGGAGGAACAGTCAGGAACACTCAGATAATGAAAAACAGTCAGGAAGGTTCTGAAACAGGACTGACTGAGGAGGAACTAAGAACATTCAGCCATGGCCAGAAATACAAGTTTCTGGACAATAGAAGTTACCTTAGTTATGATTAACACGATTCTGATCAGACCAACAAGAGCCAGCACTGACGCTATGTTGGACTAGAACCAGAAACAATTGCCAGTCTACACTTAGGTGCCTATAGTAAGACCATTCAATAATCTGGCAACAGGTTTAATGGGAGCCACTGGATCCAGTTTGAGGAGCAAGCCTTCTATTTAAGAAATAACGAGACATCCATCTGGATTACAGTGGGCAGTAATGATCACAATTCTTCACTGCCAATCACTGTTACTATCAGCTCAGACAAAACATCTCACATTTCACAGCTTGAAATCAGGCGAATTCTCTGCGGGGAGGAGCTGCGGTCACTGGCCCACGTCTCTCCATACCAGTGCAATGTAAAGTAAAGCCCCATTCGCATGCCGTCACATTTCAGCCAGATCGGATAATCGCTTGTGCAATTAGCAACATTATGTTGCAGAGACTAAAATCACTGCTGGCATTTTCCAACATTTTGTTTCCAATTTAGAGGTTTTTTGCTCAATATCGTGATTTGATATTTACATTCAGGTGAAATGATATTTGAATAATGCACGGCGTGGAAACGGGAGGGTGTGTGGTAATGAGGCCCCTTGCCATGGTGACAGTACCAATTTGCCCACCTTTAGCACCATTTCTGATGGGACCGGGGGCCTACGGGTGCTACTGCAGTTTTTGGTAAGTGGCAGTTCGCAAAGCAGAAATGACATTCATTACCACAAGACAAATTATAGCACTGGAGAAAAATCAAACTCCGAGCTGACAGGAAGAGGAAGACTAATCACTAGTATGCAGATTCTGAACACGCTGTATGGAGAGCATCATCGAAATGATTTGATTAACACACATTTTACACACGCTTTAAAGCCTTTCTTAAGACACCTAAAATTATCCTGAGAACGATAAAAAGCTCACAGAAGCAGTGACATCATTTGACTTCAGTAGCTTGTAGTGATAAGACGCATCCACAGTTATTAATATTGCTTCATAAATCAGCTCCACTGTTAACATCAGATTGGTCAAACTTAGCCTGAATGGGGGCTTTCAATGGGTTCATCGTGATGAATAGGGATCATGCACGTCACAAGCATTAGAATTGCAGTTATAGATCTTCACACCATCCAGCTTTCAGTAACTCATGCTACTATGGATCTCCTGAGATGTTCTCGTCTCACCTCATCAAGGTTCCCCTCGGCAGTCTACGGGTCCGAGTCCATATCTGGTGTGAAATCTGGTCGCAGGCTTATGGGCTTGCAGAGGGGGCAATCCCCGCTTATCTCACGGGGTTTCATCAAACATGCTATACCAATACTGTGGGATTTGACTGCACTCTGTCTGAAAAAGGGGACCGGAAAGTACTGCCTGATCTCCTGCCTCGTGACAGGGTGACCTTACCCGGCACTCGGAACTGCAGCATCCGTCCTGCTCTACGAGAAAAGACTCCAAACTGACTCCTTCAAATCGTACTCTAGCTCATAAAAACTAATTGCATCCAGCTTGTGCTCTTTTGCATGAACAGATGTACTTTGTTTATGGTGTCTGTATGACTTTAGGAGCCCTATATAGATGCAAATACTCTAAATATTACCACACTTCGCAAGCCCGTGCTTACGTTGATGACTTTCACTCCATGTGCGTTCTTTCTGTGCATCTTGAGTGTGACTTGTACGTAATCCAGGGTGAGAAGAATCTGTCACATAAACAAATGAAATATAAATGCAAAGAGAAAGATGTATACAAATGTAAACGTGCTAATAACCGCAGCAGAAACCTAGAAACCCTGATGTGCTTGGGTTAGCAGCTAAGCTCTCTTCCTAGGCCAAGTCTATTAAAGTCTAAAAACCCAAAATAACACACGCAAGCAAGGCGATACTATCTCCAGGAGCTGAAAACACACCATATTTGCTGTATTTCACAAAACCGAGAAGGAGAGCCTTCCTCTCCTCCGGAACACACTGCTTCGTCAAGTGCAAGTGAAATAATAGATGCTGTGAGCCTTTTAGGTGAGCACTCCCCCGCACCACATTCTTCCGAGGAGAGACAATGGAGAGAGGGGGCAGAAGGAGAAAGTGGACACAACAAAACAGAAAATGAGGAGTAAGAGGAGGCTGGAATCAGGCAGCTGAACTTCAGCAATAAGTGTGAGGGTACTGAGAGGATCGCACTGGAATTAGAGTGTTCTGGAAATGGCTCCCACACTTACCAGGGACCTAAAGCCTCCCAAAGTAGCGAGATTGAAACACCCCCCAGGCCGGTATTGATGCGCTGCCTCCCTGAGACAGGAGCCGTTGGACATAAAGTAAGTGCAGGCTGAGAGTGAGAATCATAATTCAGTCTCACTGTCATCTTGTACCCGAAGCACTTTATGGCTGTGGAGTCCCATAAATCTGGCAGGGACAGGTCCTGCTCACCAAAAATAAGACACATCAGGGAAATCCTACTGCTCAGACAAAGGCATCATGAACAGCGTCAGAGCAAAGGCACGCTGCTCCCATGCTGGTGTGTCACAGCTGAATGTCACTTACCAAATCAAATTGGCCATTTATTGTTTTGTTTCTTACCCTTTGTGTCTGCAGAGAACTTCTGCTTTACATTTAAGGTACCTCATTCCCTCATTCTCTCCTCCGTCTCCCAGGTGTCTCTTTCAGGAGACTCCCTGCAATCGAAGCAACATCTGGATTGGAGAGGAGCTGTGTAATTTGAAGGTGTAATTAAGTCTTGTTCTGCTTCTGAGCTCTTGAAAGCCATGTGGAGCAGATGCTGAGCTTGGAGCAATTAGATTGTTAGATTTAAACAGCCCCTCCCATCCCCACCCACTCATAAAAGGCTTGTGGAGATAAAGCATCAACGTGGCGGCCGGGAACACAGCGAGCACAGCATAGCGGCCGGGAACACAGCCAGCACAGCATAGGGTCCGGGAACACAGCGAGCACAGCATAGGGGCCGGGAACACAGCGAGCACAGCATAGCGGCCGGGAACACAGCCAGCACAGCATAGCGGCCGGGAACACAGCGAGGACAGCATAGCGGCCGGGAACACAGCGAGCACAGCATAGCGGCCGGGAACACAGCGAGCACAGCATAGCGGCCGGGAACACAGCGAGCACAGCATAGTGGCCGGGAATACAGAAAGCACAGCATAGAGGGTAGGAACACAGCGAGCACAACATAGTGGGTAGGAACACAGCGAGCACAGCATAGCGGCCAGGAACACAGCAAGGACAGCGTAGTGGCCAGGAGCACAGCGAGGACAGCATAGCGGTCAGGATCACAGAAAGGACAGGATAGCTGGTAGGAACACAGCAAGGACAGCATAGTGGCCAGGAGCACAGCATAGCGGCCAGGAATACTGCGAGCACAGCATAGCAGCCAGGAACACAGCGAGGACAGCAGAGAGGCCAGGAACACAGCATAGCAGCCAGGACCACAGCAAGCACAGCGTAGTGGCCAGGAACACAGCAAGGACAGTACAGCGGCCAGGAACACAGAGCAGTGGTCAGGAGCACAGTGAGAACCCCAGCGCTGGCAGGAGCACACAGAGTGACGCCTGTATCCTGAGCCTCAGTGATGCGTCAAGCATGAGTGGATTCAGGTCCTCGAAAGTAGAATTCCATGAAGCTGTATGCCACTTAAACATAAATAAAAGGCAATATCTGTGTTGATCAGGATGCCTTGCCTTCTGTAAATGGAATCGCACAGCCCAGAGACCATGATGTCAATTGAGCAATACCTCGCTCTGTAGCGGGGGGTGCATGCAATCACTTTGTTCTCCATCAATGCTGCATCTTGTCAACTTTTTGCTTTTAGGGGTTACGTCAAGACACGAAAGCCCATGGGGTACCATGAGCACACATAAGAACATAAGAACATAAGGAATTTACAAATGAAATGAGGCCATTCGGCCCATCAAGCTTGCTTAGGGAGAACTTAACTAACAGTGGCAGACTGGCATGTGTTTGTCACTCTAACATTACCCTCAAATGTACCCCTCCCCGCAATCTTACCCCTAACCCAACCATAACCATACCCTTAGCCTAACCCCAACCACCTTTGAATTTCAGGCCCCCTTCCTGTGTTCTTGCAGAATAAGCCCACTCTCAAGTAGTGCGGAGCACAAAAATCTGTCCAGAAGTCATCTGCTGCCTGCAGTCATTGATCTTTGCTTTTCTATCCACCTCTCATGTAACAAGCCTCTTTCAAAGCATATAGTTCCAGTTTGCTTACGAGGGAGCACCTGAAAGGTTCAGGTCATGTACGTTCTCCTCTTATACTGGTTACATATTGACGGTATCACTATCACACTGCCTGCCAATACTCCCAAACCGCAAGGCCAGAGTATGTATAGGTATACAGGGGCTCCTCGCTTTATGATGGGTCGACTTCCGATATTTCAACTTTACGATGGTGCAATAGCGATGCACTTTCAGAAGTCAACTTTGAAATGTGATCTGTTCCCGGGATAGCGAGAGGCAATATATTCTACTGATGTTGGACGATGGCAGCATCCTTATAAAGCTCTAATAAAACGAGCTTACTTAGGTATTTTCAGAGGAAAAGAAAAACAGATGAGGTAGATAAACAGAGCAGGCATTTAGTTAGGTGGGGGCAAGGACACATCTCTCTCCTCACTCTCTTACACCCCATTCTCACACACACTGAAATGTTTTGAAATGGAACCAAAATGGTGAAGTCAGTGAAAGTGTTGAAACAAATGCAATGCAAACTATTTTCCAGCTGTCACACAGGCTAGGCTGAAGAACAGCGATACTGGCTGTGCTGCTTCCAGCCCTCACACTACTACCAGGGGCAAAAAATAAGGTAATGTCAGTTTAAAGCCCCTCTTAAAGCAATGGCATGGGTGTTCTGTGCAGTCATAGCACATTCTGCCCAGTCATAGCACATTCTCGCTATAACAAATCAGCAAAATGTGGGGTGGGAGCCTCCCATGTGCCATGAGTAGTCTGTGTGGAGTTGAAATGAGCGCACTTGTCAGGAACCGAAGTAACGGAGTCCAATTACATTGCCTCCTAAAGCCCTTGACACCAGGGAGGCCCGGATTTTGATATGCTGTGCCTCAGAATCCAACTTCCTGCTATGCAGGCCCCCCCATTGCATCCAGCCCTCCTAACCTGCGATATGCCCCCACACACAGAGTTCCTTCACTGGCCCGTAATAAAATCTCCCCACCAAAGAACAAACTGTCCTTTCCTAAGCGGCCATAGCTCCTTCCTGTGTGGCTCCCCACAGCTCCCCCCTGAGGGCGGGGTATGTTTTATTGTCTGGAGGAGTTTCTGTCTGGGGGGGCAAACCTGCAGCCCCATGGTGGATGGTGACTTGCATTGCGGGGCTTGTTAGTACCTAAATACCAGCTCATCCTTCAGCCGATTCCCGCAAGAAAGGCGACATGAGGCCTCGGGGATGCTCTGAATGCAAACCGGCCTGGGCCGCAGCACTCCACACAATGCACCGCGGGTCCTCGGGGATGCTCTGAATGCAAACCGGCCTGGGCCGCAGCACTCCAAACACATCGCGGCTCCTCGGGGATGCTCTGAATGCAAACCGGCCTGGGCCGCAGCACTCCAAACACATCGCGGGTCCTCATCATGTGGGCGATCTGCCAACCCATGGGCTCCGCGCCGGCGACATCACTTCCTCACCGAAGCCAGAGACCTCGTCTAAATTTCCTAGATTTTTAAATATTCATCAGCTTTAAAAAAGGAAACTTTGCATGCGTGTGGAACAAGAGCCGGCCACTTAGCTGCTGCCCTCATGAATAATGAAGGGGCGCAGGGGGAAAATAATAATAAGTGCAGAAACCTCAGATTATCCTGGCTGAAGAACACTGTCCTCTGCCATTGATCAAAACGGGGCGTTAAATAATTAAATGTGCTTTTGTCATGCAAATCAGCAGAGCACGGTGGCAGGATGCTGTCAGGTCAGCTGCTAATATCCCTTGCCTCGTCCCTGAAATGGCACAGCCACCCCCTCCATCTCGGACACGAGAGGTTCTACGTGACGCCGCAGACACCCAGTCCTCGACGTTCACAGCTGAGCGACATCGATTTCTGAAACGGGAGACCAGCATGCGCACGTGGACTGCAAGTGTGATTAGTACTGAGCACCCATCTATCTCACCGTGTACCCAGACTTTCGGAGCTCAGTGAAGTTACGGAAATCGGCTTTGTCCACAATAAGCAACCATCAAGCAAACCCCTGTTATCCTTGTCTACTAAGTCATGATGTCCTGTATACAGCATGTGGGCAGAATGTCACAGCTCCCACCAAAAAATGGCCATTAATCACAGAATGTAAACATGAAATGCCAGCAATTATAACGGGAGATAAAAGCTCATTACAGGAGCCGCAAGCGTTTTTGTTGCTCCGGATCATTACATCCCGTTATCAGCCACCAGGAGGTCTTTCTTTCACCCGGCCCCACCCCCCCGTTCTCATAAGAATGTCTGTACGCACGTGGGCCCATTGCGCGCATCTGTATGCACGTGGGCGTATTGCGCCGCGTCTGTATGCACGTGGGCGTATTGCGCCGCGTCTGTATGCACGTGGGCGTATCGTGCGCGCGTCTGTACGCACGTGGGCGTATCGTGCACGCGTCTGTACGCACGTGGGCGTATTGCACCGTGTCTGCATGCACGTGGGCCGATTGTGCGCGCATCTGTATGCATGTGGGCGTATTGCGCCGTGTCTGTATGCACGTGGGCCCATTGTGCGTGTGTCTGTATGCACGTGGGCCCATTGTGCGTGTGTCTGTATGCACATGGGCGTATTGTGCGTGTGTCATCATGTACGTGGGCGTAATGTGTGTGCGTCCTCAGGGATCACAGCCATACCATGTCCATTAAAGGTGAAGCCACCCTAGACAGGAGAGACCGCCGTTCAGCAAAACTGTAACGATTTTTCCCATAGATCTGAAACATCTAGAAAGCGGATCAAATTTGCCTCCTCGTGGTCGATTATATCTAACACACAGGGGACACGATGAAGGAGCAGGATGATAATCCTCCTCTATTTGGCCTTTTCCAGTATGACCTTGACCAACAGCAGACTGTGTGTGTAATTAAATCTAAGAAACAGGAGAGCTGTTTGTTTGGCTCTCCACAAATGGGACCCCATCAGTCCAGCAGGAGGGGTCACATGGGTGACAGAGCAGTAAGGTGTCAGCGCAGACAAAGAGCAGGGGAGAGCACACGGACACATAGATACACACTTATAAACACATACACTTTGCACAAGTACATTGGAATGCTTCTCATGACCAACCCCATCTATCTATCTTATCATCTATCTATATATATATCCTACCATTGTGGGAGCTCTCCATTCATTTCTAGGGGAAATCCAAATCCCAACAATGTCAACCTTAACCTCTACCCAGCCCTAAGCTTAACCATAAGTAACCAAACAAAGTGTAAGCTTTTTGGCATTTTTAGTTTTTTTGATTGTAATCACACATATTTATAGAACTGAGGTTATCCTTGTGGGGATAACTTCACACACACACACACACACACACACACACACACACACACACACACACACACACACACACACACACACACACA
>JABFEA020000002.1:15155383-15166246 GCA_019775915.2 Cyphomyrus plagiostoma | reverse complement strand
CACACACACACACACACACACACACACACACACACACACACACACACACACACACACACACACACACACACACGACCACCTTCAGGCTGGGGGGCAGCATTAGGTACACGGGGGCAGCATCATCTTGACTGGGACCTTGAAAGCATGCTCTAGTCATAGCAGAATGGCCATGCAGGGGCAGCCAGTAACACCTGACTGTAAAACATGCCGACTCGGTAGCTAACAAGGATACCTGCAGTGATGGATCTGAGCCTCAAATCAGTATCTCTGGACAAATGGACAGAGAAGTAACAGCATATCCCTGACAGTGATGGTTTTTCCTCATCAGAAAGACAGGACAGGCCCTGCGATCGGCGAAGCCACCTTCCAGAAGCTGCCATGGCAATCGCTGTCCCTGTACGTAAACATTGACATTGTCAGCATCAGAGAGGTGGGTCGGGATGCCAGAGTGCTGCTTTGACATCAGCTTTGGGTTCATAAGGGCCAATTCTGTATGCTCACCTGACCACAATATATGAAACAAAGCCAGATGAAACTAGACATTCCAATCTCCAAGACAACTTAGACTGCATCTTCTCTGCCCCTGCCCTAGTGTACATCTGTGATATTCAACCCAGCCACACACTGAGTTGCCTCCATTTGAGCTCTCCTGCCATGAAGAACCTACAAAAGCATCTGTCTGACGATTGATCGTTGGAGGTGTGGGGGTTAACAAATTGGACTTTTGCCCAATGGTCATATCCCAGGAGGGGGACCTGGCACAATAATAATTAAGCAATATTATTTACATGAAGTGGTCTGCTAAGAATACCTTCACCTACCCATGAAACATTCTGTGAAAGGCCAGTTTGGCTCTCATCCTGAGGGCCCTCTCTCCAGAGCACCTCACCATAGACTTTCCACCCTCCCTGAGTAACTATCTTGGGCAGCCAGCTCGGCACTCGGCAGCTCGCCTTTGAGACACAAGCCCCTGGTTAGGGAGCGTCTTCAGCAGCTCGCCTTTGAGAGACAAGCCCCTGGGGCGGGTTAGGGAGCGTCTTCAGCATTAGCGTCTGCTTAAACGCTGTTCTTGCTGCACGCCTGTTTCTTCTTCGCGGAGCTTGAGTGCTGCTTCGCGTTCATCGTTGGCAACGTTTCATTGAGTTTCTGAAGGAACCGTCGCCTACAAAGGCAGCAGTAGAAGGTGCTTAGGGAGTATGGCATGGGGGGTAGGGGGAGGGGTTTCTCCTGCTTACTGCACACAGGTATCCCATGCTGATTCTCGCTCAGCTGATTTCCGTCTGCTTAGTACTCCAGAGTTTATTGCACTTAATAATGACTGGAGGATTTTGCAGACAGGAAAGCACCACACACACTCCCCCCTCCCTAGATGGAAACCCATCATCACATCGCAATGAGAAATGTCATCAGCATCTTCACAGCTTTACAAACCAGCCCACACCCCCCCCCCCCCCACAAAGCTCCATTGTTCCTAACCCTTCACACGCTTTCTATTCATTCCTCTCTCTAATAGGGCTGCAACTAACGATTATTTTCATGATTGACTAATTTTTGCATTTTTCCCCCCAGTTAATCGATTAGTTGGTTGTTAGAAAAAATAATGCATAAAATATTTACTGAAGAAGTTCCACATTTCAGGTTTTCGTGAAAAAGAGTTTGATTGAGGATCACTGAGAAATATGAACAGAGAAATATACTCTTTAATAAATCTTTGTAGCCGTTTAAGACATCAGAATCATAATAATTATTAAATATTAAAAAAGATAAACCTGATAGTGATTTGTACACTTGTGAACATGATTTTCACTGTCATTAGGACATTGTAAACACTAGCATGTATGCAGTGCATACAGACACACACACACTTTAGAGAAACTTCATTTGCATGCAAAAATGTCAGCTTGTCAACATGCTCTGAGTTAAGACTTGCTGTTTAAAAAGAGAAAATGTTGACTCGACGTGGGGAACATCCTGAGCAGTCAGTTAACAGTTCAAAATTAAGCATTAGAACAGGGGTGTCACACTCCAGTCCTGGGGGGCCGAAGCCCTGTGTAGCTTAGCTCTTTCCCTGTTCCACCACAAATGATTCAGCTCAAGAGCTGTGTGGTAATTAGCACAAGGAGTTCAATGAGGTGTGTTAAACGAGGGTAAACCAAAAACTGTGCAGGGTTCCAGCCCTCCAGGACTGGAGTTTGACACCCCTGCATGAAAGCATTTAAAGAAGGGAAAGTGAACCGCATTCTCCTGTCCATTCCTGCTTGTGACCCTAATTAATAAAATCTATGGAAATAGTGACATAAACATAGTTTGACTAAGATTCACTATGGTAATGTTAAATCACATAACATAAAGAGTTTATGTATAGAGAGGATTCAAGACGAGACAGTAATTTCTGACTGCTTTCCCATCACATCTAGTTTAGCTGAGCCACTGCACGATAACTGTATGTCATGTATTTAAACCTCTTTTCGTATCAGTTGTATCATCCGTCATTTCACATAAGTCATGTTAAGATCATATCACTCCTGTTTAACGCTGCTATTTTAAATTTTGTTCTTAATGTTCAACTGTTAACTTATTGTCCTGGATCTTCCTCGTCTGTCAAGCCAAGGCGTTTTCTTTTTAAATGCTCATGCAAAGATGTGCTGCCATGCCAGGAGAGGTCAATGTATCACACCTCATAGCTTTATTTGTGCTCTTTAGTGTGAAGTGCTGTCACACTGTCAGGGCTGCCGACTCTGGCCAGCTGGCTGCAGTAAAATTTTCAATTTGTGACAAGCCTCCACACACATGCACATGTATTTACATGCTTATTACAGTTTTATTACCTTGCAAATAGTCTGTAGGGTTTTCAAAGTACCCCAACGCTTTTGATGTAGCTAATTTTAGGTTTATAATGGAGTAATATAGATTTGCCGTAAGATTTCTTTCATGAGCATGAGAGTCTGAAAGCATGAATGTAACCTTAGATACGTTAGGTATGGCAACCGTGCTGATGTGTGTGCGTCGTGATGAAGATGCCTGATTTGACTGTGCCATGATAGAAATGTGTAGCGCTATTTTACTGGAAATAAAATACCAGCAACACTTGTGTATGTAATGAAAAGCAATGTGACTAATCGAATAGTAAATTAGTTGGCAATTATTTTAATGTTCGATTATATTGATTAGTTGTTGCAGCCCTACTTATCACAGTGCACCACAGTCATCTTTTAACATATCGTCCCATTTTCACCAGTGTCACAGTGATGTCTAACAAGACCCGTGTAATATTATGTCACTATCAGAAGGTTGCAGGTTTATATGCCAAAAGTGGATCTTGCGCCCTGGAGGAAGGTATAACCGTCTTGGGAAAGCTCTCTATGCAGAACATTTTTCATTATTTACTGGTTCGGCTTGTATACAAAAGAGGGCTATAGAAGAAGTATTTACCCTTTGGTAACCCTTTGATGAGCCATTCAAGTTAAATCCCTTTCTCAAGGCTAGAACAGCAAAGTACTAGTTCAGGTTCTTAAACACTGAACTAACTACCCGCTATCGACCTGTTGGAATGTGACGGGCAACATTTTGGTAACCGGTTTGAGTCCTTAAACATTGAGCTTCCTACTGTTTACTTGTTGGGACGTGACGGGCAACGTTTTGGTCACTAGATTGCATCCTTAAGCGGTAAATCACCTGCTGTCTAATTATTCAGAGAGCTAGGTCAATAAGCAGGTAGAATGTGAGGCATATGTAGCGCTTGGGGCAGAGGCATCAGACAAGCAAATAAATAAAGTCTGATAACATCCAGAGAGGACACAGCACTGCAAATTAAAAAGGTCTGCCAGCAGGCCTCTTGCCTTTATGGCTCACGGAGGCTCAGGATCCTCTCACCCCGTCCGATCGTGAAGATGGAGCCTGTGACAAGGGCGTGAAGCAAAGAACGGAGCAGGGAACAGCACGGGGGAGACGGCACTTTGCAGACATGCTGACGGCGCGCTGCTGCGCTTATCCAGGTCCCACTTACCCTGGCCCCCACGGGCCCCGGTGGAGCTATTGAGCCTGACAACATTTATAAATTATAGAACATAAAAATGCGCCTGGAAGTCTGACATTTACAAAGATTTTGTCAATAGCCATCCTCGCCCCTGGAAGCCTCATGTTAAACAGCCCACTGCCTTTATTTAATTAAGAAAGCTGATTCGCATCATTTTCATCTGCCAATCATTCCTCACTTTTGGAGAGTTGAATTACCAGGATGGCAGAGTATCCCTAAACATACATGCTGCAAGCAGACTTCCTGCAGCCCAGAGATTCGTCTCTGGGCCCTCAATCATTGACCGTAACCCTGTGCGAGTCATCACTACATTCTGCTTTGGCCCCGGGAAGCAGGAAGACCTCACTAATGTCCAGTGTGAGCCATCACACCGGTTCTCCTTTTGCGACCCACATGCAGGCATCCTGTAGCCCTGGGGTCCTTTCTGGGCCCTTAGTCACTGACTGTAGCAAAGAGAGGGGACAGAGGATCACACACTCCACACCCCCCTCCTGAAAGCAAAACACTGGTGTTGAGAAAAAGTCGGGGTATGCTGTGTGCTCAAGCAAACTTCTCGTTTTAGATACCAGTCAACGGGGGCCTTTGATTTTTGTAAACAAGAGCAGATGACAAGATAATAAGAGAAGAAACACTAAGAAGTAGCTTGAAAAAAAACAAACAAGGACAGTAAAGGGTAAATAAGAGAAACTGCGGTGCAAGGAGGTCTGTTTAAAGAGACTGGGATAGCCAGCCTGGAGTGGGAGAGAAGGTTATTGCCTTAATATGAATGCAGGAAGGGGGTGGTATTAAAATACTTGTTCTAAGAAGAGTATTCTCTGCATCTGCGGTGGCTAACTTAATTTACTACCACACTTTCTGCCTCCAACTTCTGTTTGAGAAAGAATGTAATTAAGTAGAAGGCTTCAAAACTGCAATTTAAACAAAGAACAGAAATAACACAAATTCACTGCAACTTCACCATTGCTATGACAACCTGTGCAGACTGCTGCGGCTCTACCACTCCCGGTCCGGGGGGGGCGGGGGGGGCCCCCCGGCCCCCCCCCGCCGGGGGGGGGGGGGTTCGTTCATGTTTAAAATAGCTCCTGTGACCCCCCTGCTAGTCTGTCCTTACTCTCTTATGTCTGTTTTATGTCCCTCCATTAAGTAACATTTTTCAGGAACCATGATTTTCACATTTCAGCAAAATGCTCCATAATCATTTAAGTGTGTAAATGCATTGAGAGCGCCGCCATTTTCAGGTCACATTTCGATTCCCACAGTACAATTTACTAAAATCAAGTGTATTTGTAAGCGGAACTAATAACAAAATTAAGAAATGAACGCAGTTCCAATATATGTAACAGAAACATCCATTAGATAGGAGAAACAATAAGAAATAAGATTAAAATCCACAAATATAATCAGGAAAATAGAGCTGGAAACCGAGAGGGTAGTTCCTGTCACTCTCTTGTTTATTTGATGGATTCTGCAAATGCTTTTGTACACATCTGGTTTTGTCATATATTCATGTTTTCTCAGCAAGAAAAGCATGTTGACATAGTGATTATGGAGTCTCAGGTGGGGGACTTATGTTATACCTTTGAATATTTTGCCTAACCCATGTGGCTTCAGCTGTATCTCTGTTGGTAAAACAGGATTTATTTTGAAAGAGGCACACAGTAAGCTCAGATGTCAAAGGGTCATCTTGACTGTGTTCCTGGTTCGAGGTCACCTTGCTTGCCACCCCCATCCCCACAAAAGCAGCAGTCTGGCATTCAAGCTCACCCCTGATCCCTCTTCCGGCTCTCACCGTCCCCTCCCTGTCTCCTCAGCCCAGCCAATAACCTCGCTCTTAGAGCTGGGCTGAGGCTGGAGGGGGCACTATGTGTCAGGGGGCCCTGCTTTTCTCACGGCTGGCAGAGACAGCCTACTTTCCTCCCCCCTCGCATGTTCCCAGCTCTGTTGTTCCTTTGGGGTGGACAGCTTGGTAATTCACTGTGTGTATGTGTGTGTTTGGATTATGTTTAAATTACATTGTGTGGACTAAATGACCCCACAATATGATAAAAAAAAAACTTTTATTTTGCCGGGGCCATGTTTTTGGTCCTCACAGGGGGAACTTAGTTTTTAAAAATCTGTGACTGCAATCAAATATCTAAGAATGTGTTAAAAGCCTGTAACTTTTTACCTTGTGGGGACATTATTTTGGTCCACATAAAGTTAATCTAAATTTCATGAAAAAACTGCAGCAATTGAATAATTTAAATCGTCAAAAGACTGGTATTTTGTTTGATTACTCATGGTAAACGTTAGCGCTGGTTACAGTGTTAATTTTGTTGCCCCCCCCCCCCCCCCGAACCTTTGTTTTCTGTGACGACAATGGAATAGAAACTAAATTTAAAAAGTGTCTTTCAAGACAAAAGCTAAAACTAATGCTTTAAAAAGTTAAGACAAAACATATGCAAAAGGAAAATGTTACAGACAACTGGAAAATGAGCAATGAGAAGTTCTTTACAGATCTGTATTACACATAATACAGTCTGCCAACAAATGAAGAGTATGAAAACAATGGTACAGTTTTAAAAACTTGTATGCACGCTTGTAATTGAATAACTATGGAGTCATTGAAGTGCAATAAAATAGAATAAATCTGTAAAAGAATAAGAAAATAAACACTGAATTAGAAAGCAAAATAAATTTAAATAAAAATAAAAGAATAAAAAAATTAATGCTTTTCTTTATTAATTTAGCTTTTTCCCTATTGATTTTACTTTTAGCGTATTGCTTTGAATTTTGACGTATTCCTTTGAATTTTACTATGTTGCTTTTAGCTTCACCATTTTGTTCTTAATTTTACCATGAGGGACAAGCTATCTATCAACTGGCTTTGGGTGGGCCTTCCTGCACAGGTTGATTAGTCAATGGGGTATATGCTTGTGATGTCACAGTAGGCGGAATATACTCTGGTTACATCTACCGAGTGGCAAAAATATTGTGGCAGCATTAGTGTTCAGCTTGAGTGCTGCGAAAACACATCTAAAATAGGAAAGAGCTGTTATGCGACTGATTGAACAGAATGATTTAACGAGAAATTGGAGCTTTTTACAGACTGCTGGAAGCTAAAGAAAATAAGCAAATGAATTGCTGCAATCCACAGCAACAACATGAATCCAAGCTCCGAAAAGTGGACTCCGAAAAGTTGTCATTTTGTATTATTTAAGTTGTGTTTTTGGGTAACACAAGGCTCATCATCTTGGATGCTTTTTTTTTCAAAAGCTGACAAATATGAGTAGTCAATACATTATATATATGAGTAGTCAATGCATTATATGAGTAGTCAATACAATATATAACTTGAGGTATGATTTTACCTAAAAATCCAACATAATTGACACAAAATGACAATATGTGTACTGTATGTGTACATATACATGTAGACTACGATTAAACATGTTAGTTTCGTTTGACTGCATGTGCTGTAGATTTAGTCAACTAAATATCCATTTATTTTTGTTGACGAAAACTAGACTAAAACAAAACAAAAATGAGGTGACAAAAATATGACTAAAACTAAGTTTTGTCAAAGGACTAAGACTAAAACAAAATCAGAATATGCTGTGAAAAGTAATACTGACTGGGTAGGGTTTAAGGTTGTCTTTGTTTGGATTAGGGTTTATCCCCATAAAAATGAGAAAAATGTCCTCCACAATGTCAATAAATCTTGTTTTATTGACATTGTGGGGACCATTTTCAGGTCCCCACAAAGACCTGTGAATGATTCAAGGATTTGTGAATGATTCAAGAATTTTTAGATTACAAATCTAAAAATTTCTAGTATTTTATTTGGTTACTTATGGTCAAGGTTAGGGCTGGGTAGGGATTAAGGTTGTCATGTTGGAATTAGAGTTTTCCCCATATAAATGAATGGAGAGTCTTCACAAAGATATAATTACAAACTTGTGTGTGTGTGTGTGTGTGTGTGTGTGTGCATGTGTACATTTCTGTGCCCTCCCACCCCTGATTTACAGAGCAAAACTGGACACATTGTCATAAAACTAATTATAATGAAATCAGTTTACCACATGATCCAGAAGATGCGGTGTTAACTTATAGCTCAAGCCTAATGACATCGTCGTTCTGGATAAAGACCGTAGGGGTATGCAGACAGGCACTGAAATGACTGCCTGGTCGCTGTTTGACAGTGTTCTCTGTATTGTCCTCACATTTGGGCTGCAGCACATACTAAAATGCAGGAACATTTTGTCTCATCAAGGTCTCTCTCTCTCTCTCTCTCTCTCTCTCTCCTTCCACTTGAATCCTTTTCACCCTGCCTGTCCCTGGCTTTTCCATTTTACAGGGTATATTTTGACTTACAATCCAGGTAAGGCATCTAAGTGACCAGACCATCCATTGACTCCAAGTTTCTCCGTCAGTTTATTGAAAGAATATTTGTCCTCACTTAATCTGGCTCCCCGGCGCTGCGGCAGTGAAGTCTGCTGTGTTCCACGTGACGGCCAGTGCTGTGCAACTCAGATGTGTCTGCCCTCTTTAAAAAAGAAAAACCACCCTGTGTCTTTAAGATTCAGGGACCAATGGGAGAAGAGATGCTTTGAGGCTGTCCTTGGAGCGACCTTGTGGGGTACTGGCAGCCCAGGGGTGGGAGCTGGACAGGCCCAGATACAGGGAATAAGGCCAAGACGATTCTACACCATTTTACATGAAATAATATGTACATAAAAGTGCTGACAGAAAAGCCCTCTTAATTAGCATGTATGCAGTGTTCAGAAATGCAAAGGGTTACAGTGAGAAGAAATTTAGCCAGGCTAGTAAGAGGATGAGAGGTCAGCGTGCCCTTTCTTGACAGATCACAACTCCATCAATGCTGATTTCATTGATGATCTTTTGCTTGCTCACATGAGAAATTGAGAAAGAAACTCTGAGGCAGAAGCAGAGAGAGGTGGAACTTGAAAATGTGAGGATTCAAGGAAGGAGACATATTGTGACATATTACTCCCATAGTGTCATAGTGTTTTCTTTACTGTGGATGGATTGTACCTCTTCTCTGTGATTTGATTGTATCTCTCCTCTGTGGTTTGACTGTACCTCTCCTCTGTGGTTGGACTGTACCTCTCCTCTGTGGTTTGACTGTACCTCTCCTCTGTGGATGGACTGTACCTCTCCTCTGTGGTTTGACTGTACTTCTCCTCTGTGGTTTGGCTGTACCTCTCCTCTGTGGTTTGACTGTACCTCTCCTCTGTGGATGTACTGTACCTCTCCTCTGTGATTTGACTGTACCTCTCCTCTGTGGATGGACTGTACCTCTCCTCTGTGGTTTGACTGTACCTCTCCTCTGTGGATGGACTGTACCTCTCCTCTGTGATTTGACTGTACCTCTCCTCTGTGGTTTCACTGTATTTCTCCTCTGTGGTTTGACTGTACTTCTCCTCTGTGGATGGACTGTACCTCTCCGCTGTGGTTTGACTGTACCTCTCCGCTGTGGATGGACTGTACCTCTCCTCTATGATTTGACTATATCTCTCCTCTGTGATTTGACAGTCAGACATACAGGAGCCTCCCACACCCTCCCCAGTGACTCAGCCCAGCCAGGAATAGCACGGGTGCTGATCACCACACGGCACATGTGAGTACAGTGCTTTTGTTAAGGGGTGGCCTTCCTTTGTGTCCCGACAATGTGATGAGTACCCATTTTTCCCTTTTAAAAAAATCTGTGACTGCAATGAAAAAAAACTAAAAATGCAAAAACTCTTGCATTTTGCTTGGTTACTTATGGTTATGGTTAGGGCTGGGTAGAGGTTAAGGTTGTCATAGTTAGCGTTAGCATTTTTTTCATAGAAATGAAAAAGCAGTCCCCATGAAGATATGTTTACCCGACGTGTGTGTGTGTGTGTGGAATATGTTTATATTATATTGTGGGGACCATTTTAATGGAGACCGTTTTTCTTTCATGGTTAGGGTAGGTTAGGGTTGTCATGTTGGGATTAGTGTTTTCCCCATAGAGATAAATGGAGAGTCCCCACAAAGATATAATTACAAACCTGTGCGTGTATGTGTGTGTGTGGGGAGCAGGTCCCTCACCCTCTCATCTTCCATGTTCGGTAATTTAAGACCCTTCTTGTTTGCTTAATGGAAGACTTGGGACATGGGCGGGGCACTTACTTATACTCTGAAAATTAACACCCTGATTTTTTTTTCTTGCGTCAGGGTAACCGGAACATCGACATACCGGGCTGAAAGACTGAAGATTCAGCCAGCCAGTTTGATCAGCATGTGTGAAACTGCACTGAGCATCAGCTTGGAAGGTTCTGAGATGAACTGCAATGCAAAATATAGAAAAAGTGGAGGGGAAGAGTATATGACGACATGGCAGCATTTATCCTCCTCTGCCCCCCTCCACCGCCCACACACCCCCAGTCTTCTGATTCTTTCGTCACACACATGAATGAACTTATGGTAACCAGGAGAGTTTAATTTTAGCATCACCACGTCATGGCTCTGTAATCAGTCCTGCTATTTGTGTCTCACACTCCCACTCTCTCCCTCTCTCTCCCTCTCTCTCCTTCTCTCTCCCTTTCCAAGCTGTGTGAATAAGGCTAAGGGGGAGGGGATTTGTTGCTGGGTGACCTCACCCTGCCTATCATGTCATGTGATTGGAGGTGACCCTGACAGCTTCCTGGCTGATGCCCCCAAATCCCGCCCCCTGACACGCATGACAGCAAATGGCAGCATTCCGACGAGAAGCCCATTGTGACACCTCCCCTGGGGGGGGGGGGGGGGGGGGGGGGGGGGGGGGGGGGGGGGGGGGGGGGGGGGGGGGGGGGGGGGGGGGG
>JABFEA020000002.1:15116375-15127112 GCA_019775915.2 Cyphomyrus plagiostoma | reverse complement strand
GCCCGTTGCTTCCGGGATAGGCTCCGGACCCCCCGCGACCCAATAGGATAAGCGGTTTGGATAATGGATGGAATGGACAATAACTGTCATGTTTAAATTTTATTGTATGTTGATGGATTGACTGTAAACAGCATAACAAACGATGCAATAAATAGTTTTGATGAAAAATCTGCTTTGACATTGAACCTGAGAAAAACTTTGAAAATAACCATAATGACACAGTCTCTATGCTACAATAATAATGATAGAAGCAAAGTTTTTCCACTGTCAGGACATATATTTATAAGTACAATTTGACTGTATTATTTGTGTCCCCTTCAAAAATTGCTCATGAGAAATTTTATATTTATCGTCCCCCCCTACTGTTAAAAGAAATGTACGCCCATGTGTATAACCTGTTGATGCTCAGTGGGGACCTACTGGAGTTGGTGCTGTAATACACAGCTCTATTCCCTCGGCACCAGTGTCAAGCTGTAGCCATTGTTAGCACATTATCCCAGGCCCTCCCTCCTCCTTGAATATCCAATGAGCTGCTGATACCACGATTGGAAGCAGAGGTTGCTGGGTAAACGATGGACTGCAGTATGTACACACACCCTACAATGCAGATCTCTTAGCATGCAGCTGTCATGTAATGATTCCAGAACACATCCAGATGGACAAGCTACTGAGAAATAATCAACAGTATACATGCTTGCACAATATTAATGCAGTTGCCGCTGTATGTTCTGAGACATTGATTCTGAGTTAGATTCATGTTTGGCTTTTGTCATTTGTCGTAGAATTAGCTTTGGTGCATTTTTCTTCTGGGGAAATGTATCCAAGCAAAATACCAGTAAAGAATTATAATGTTGCAGGAAGAGCAGCGAGGCCCACACTCTGATAATGATTATTCACAGACTCCGTCAATTCATGTACAAATGGCATGCATACCCAGGAATATCTGATAACATTGCCATTTTTTGGTGATTTCTCGGAGACAATGCAGACGACGGCAGCAGAAGATTCCAGAAAGATTGAGGTGCAGATATGATGTGTTAGAACTGGGACCAGTTCTCAGCTTTGAGTCTGGCTTTGGACTAAGTCACGTTCCAGCTGCTATGGTCTCTGCTAATATTATTACCTTATAATAAAAGATGAAGTGAATGTTTAATAAGCAAATCTGATTTAAATGGGTCACCCTTGGCTGTTAGCAACACTGCAAGCCCCGCGAGGGTGAGGGTGTCATCACTGAGTGAGAGGCAGGGGTTGGCCCAGTCACTTTGACATTCCTTGGGAGAGAAATGGCTCACATATCTGAGGCTTGTACCTATTCATCTACCCACAATGCACCCAGCAAAGCAAACACAGATGCATGTCACAGGCAGGCAGAGGACACCGCCGGCTGTCCGGGCACCAAGGACAAAACGTGTGGGATCTACAATATCCTCATTATTGCTTTTGTTCTGTTACGCCACCACAGAACCACATGTCCTTTCGAGTTCAGATACACATACCGAGAGGCAGCCGCTATGGCTGTGACTGTAATACATGGCAACAGAGCCGGCAGATCAAGATGTCTGCTGTGTTGTTGTTCTCGCCAGGTTACTGTTTAGTGCACGACTATGATTTTGGCTGATTCATCTCACCCTGTGTGGTTCCACAAAAGGAAAATATCATTTCTTAAGATTAAAGTATATCTATAAAAGAACAGAATAACCTTTAAAGGAATCTGCGTCATGGTCCCTCCGTCCAGTTCTCTGTCTGCCTGCCTGCTCCTCTGCCAGCCCCCCGTAACATGCAGACAGGACAGGCATTGAGCCGGAACATCACAGCAGGCCAGGTCAGCAGGGTCACTGCAGCCCAGCTGGCCAATCAAGATGTTCTGCTAGAGGCATCCAGCTGAGAGGGGGTGTGGCCTTGCTCCTGACTCCGCTTCTGGACCACATGCCTTTTCAGCACACTGCAAGGAGATATTGTGTCAGAATAAGAAGGAACAACAAAAAAATCCCAATTAATAACAGAATCCATCCCTTCCAACCTAATGTGCACAAAGTATGTCCCAAGGCCCTGCACTGAAAACCCAAATCTGTGCTTGTGTTTTTCTGTTTGAAATTTATGACCAGTCTGAGTTGTATGGGACTCAGTTTCAAGGGCATCATTCAGCATTGCACTGCATCTTGGAGAACGTGAATGCTGCCATTGGTCCAACTGGATTTGAGCGATATGGTCAGTTGTAATCAGGGGCACGATTGCTTTGATGGAAATATCTTTGATATTTCATGGTTTATATGGCAGGACGTTCATTTGAATTTAGATGCCACCAAAATGAGAAAAGCCCTGCATGGCACACTACAGAGTGTGAGAGAGCAGTGTACAGAGGGCTCAGGCTGCAAAGGTTACACACACTACCAAAAGTCTCAGCAAATTCATGGACCCGCATAGGCATCGATTGATGAGGTCAAAGGTTCCCAAGGTGGGATTGATGTTTTCACACATTTCAGGGCCATCGTCTTAAAGAGATGAATCAGTGTTTTAAAGAAAGCACAATGTAATGGGAGATGATGGGTTCCTTCCCACTAAGGAACCTGCTTTCCCAGAACACATATTGCTGTTTACCCCGAAAAGAAGTACTTCCTAATTGACTACGTCCTGGAACCGTTCTGAATGCTAAGTCTTTTGGGATTTTGGCTTTTTATTTAGAAAAAATATCAGAGCAGGAGACCTAGCGCCCTCTGTATCGTTATGAAAACCGGCAAAGTCTATCCTCTGACCTATTTATGAGTGGCATCAGTGAATCAGAGCGATTCAAAGCAGCCTTCAAAAGCCTTGTTAAGCTGTAGTTATATACAAACTGCCACACACACACAGGCGTCTGTAACTCGAGCAGGGAGCCTGGGCTGTGGTGGGCCATTTATGGAACAATTTACTGTGGTCTAAACACATCTGAGCTGTCTGGAGGGCAAAAGGGCCGGGGGGGGGGGGGATGCATTTCGGTCTCTGCTGCCTTTACCCCATTGTATGTATTTACCCCATTGTATACATGATGCTAATCTGATTAGCATATAGCTTTTTAATTAGAGGATGAAGCCCTCTAATTAACAGGTGAACAGGTTTAGTATAAATAACAGGTTTGTCTTTGTGTTTGTCCTCATGGTAGGAAAGGACCATCAGAGGGACTTGTGTGTGTGACTCATGCCCAGACACTAACGTACACAGGCTGACACGTGACAGAAGCCTCCTAACAATTCCCTGTACTATGTGATCCCCTGTGTTTACCTGGGTTTATGTGCCAGCATCCACATTTACCATGTAGCCAAGATTAAGTACAGTCCTGGTGTGAGATCAGAGTCTGGAATGGGTTAGAAAAGCTTTAAATCGAATAAGGACAGGCGAGAGGGAGCACAGAACACAGCCAGGATAATTGTCTGGCAGCACTGACAAGACAGGTAGCCTCTGTGTGATGTCAAGACGAGAAGGTATTACTGCCTGGGTGTTTGTTTCATACGCAAACCGACAGTCGTGGAAAGGTGCCTGAGCCAATGTGGAAGCCTAACACACACACACACACACACACACACACACACACACACACACATTGATGAAGCAATAGCCCGCATTTGGAGCATATTAATCAGTTTGTAGCTCACGGTAAGGGATTTATATTGCCATGTCTGTGTGGCTGACCGTCAGCTATCTCAGAGTGGGTGCAGACATGAAATACTGCATCTTACACAACCTTTGACATTGACTTTTGTATCCTAAGGGGATACCCAGTCATGGCACAAATAAAAATAGGCTGCACTTTTACAGCAAGGCAGTGATTCTGAGAGCTGTGAGTCAAAACTTCAGAGAGATTTGGAATACAGCTTGGTATCGGACTGAACGGGTCACTCAATTAAATAAGCGGCGTGCGTCAGCACAAACACAGTGACAGCCAGACATCTTCCTCCCTGTTTAGGTCCTGGCTGGAATGAGATTGCACAGCTTGTTGGAAAAGGGCACAGTTGCACAGGAAAGGGGCATCCTTACCAGGGCCACAAATGATGTGTTCTGAAGCATGCTGGGAGCTTGTCTGGGAATCACACAGTGCTGCTGGATCACATGCCTGTAGGACACTTTCTATAGAGAGGGAGGGAGCATTGGGGTGGGGGGGGGGAGTTGGGTGCAACCATTCATGAAATTTCGCAGCAGAACTTGCAGAAGGAGCAACCACTGGATGCTTTTGGCAGACGTGCCAGCAGTGGGGATGCACTCTGTGTTTATTTTCTGATCTGAACTCCTTTTTCCCCCTTTCCCAGAGGCTCGGAGGAACACTGTAAACATCCAGTGTGGCTGACCTTGGCCCCCATGCCTGGACACATCTCGGGGTGTGGGGGACTCCACCCAGCTCCCCAGGACATGTTAATCACTCATTTAGCAGCTCTCTCCAATCCCTTCACACGTCTTGTGAGAACCTTAATTTTATCATGTCACTCTCCACCACACCCTCCTCCTCTGTCTGTTTTTTTTTATTTATGTGCATGTTCATAGACTGAGTAATGAAGCTGTATTTTAACTGACATTATTCTTCAGATGGGGTGTAAATGAGGAGGCCATAGAGAGAGGTAATTAATGCTAATATTCATTATTCTAATGCAAAAATCGGACCACTTTCGTTAGATTGGGGCTTTAAAAACAGGAATTATAATATCCTTTCTTAGTATAAATTTATAATCCATTCTAATATTTTTTGCACAATAAGCAAATCTGAATGTAATTAAAAGGGACGCTCATCTTTTGGAGAAAACGCAAGGTTGCGATCCACTGGCCAAATGGTCTTGTATTCAAATTTGTAACATTTTCGAGGTTGGGTAAAGATGCATAAATGTTCAGCTGAAGATAATGTATGATTTCAGGTACACACAACTTATTTGGCATTAGGTGAGGGAGAGTGGCAGAGATAGAGAGAGCAAAAGAACATGACAAACAATGCTGCAGACAAGCTGAGGACATTAGTCATAGAGACAGAAGTCTCAAAGCCAGGGATCTGAGGATAAATTACTCTTTCTGATAGTACAAATATAGAATACCTATTTGAATAATGTGGAGGTTCAGTTGGAGGTTCATCGCTGCATTTCCTGCTCAGAGCTGAAGCAAACTCATTCTTTCTACCTTTAGGTCACATCAGCCACCCTTTTTAGATTTTACTATGCCTCGCTGTTCTGTAAAAATCCAGTGGTGGCTGTGCCCTGTGTGGTCTCTATTAGTTTCTTAAAATCCATTGTATTGATTTACAAAACTACAACTATGTGAGATATTATTTTGTCGTCCTAAGCGTTACATTTCTTTCCCGGAAATCTGAAACACTTGATAGCAACGTCTGTCTCCGAGCAGTTTAAAAATAAATATGGAGAAATAAATTCCTTATTTTGATGTAGAGAGGAGCGCACTCTCAAAAAGACCAGCCTGCAGTGTGCACATCAGAGTGTAGCCCTCATGGGGAAGCGGGGGTTGGTGNNNNGGGGGGGTAATGGTGGGGAAGGCCACAGGCCCATAAATGTCAGCTTTCATACATCTCCTGGGTGAAACTAGCTTGAGAAGAAAAGCTCGAAAACAAGACTCCAGTGAGTGTTTCACTTCAGTTGCAGGCACTCAAAGAATCAGGCCCCACTGTCCTGAAATGTCCTGAATACAGAAATAACAATCTATAGCCCCCCCAGCCACTTGCGGGCAGCTTGACATAACGGTGTAAATTCAGAGGCGGGGCCCTTGCCAGAGGCCCTGGGCCGCAGTGTGTAAGGCCGAAGGCAGCAGTGTGGTTGCAGTCTCCACAGCTGCAGCTGAGGCTCAGGAGCCAGCAGTTCGCACTGGACCTGCGGGTCCTGCAGTCTCCACAGCTGCAGCTGAGGCTCAGGTGCCAGCAGTTCGCACTGGACCTGCGGGTCCTGCAGTCTCCACAGCTGCAGCTGAGGCTCAGGTGCCAGCAGTTTGCACTGGACCTGCGGATCCTGCAGTCTACACAGCTGCAGCTGAGGCTCAGGTGCCAGCAGTTCGCACTGGACCTGCGGGTCCTGCAGTCTCCACAGCTGAGGCTCAGGAGCCAGCAGTTCGCACTGGACCTGCGAGTCCTGCAGTCTCCACAGCTGAGGCTCAGGAGCCAGCAGTTCGCACTGGACCTGCGGGTCCTGCAGTCTCCACAGCTGCAGCTGAGGCTCAGGTGCCAGCAGTTCGCACTGGACCTGCGGGTCCTGCAGTCTCCACAGCTGCAGCTGAGGCTCAGGAGCCAGCAGTTCGCACTGGACCTGCGGGTCCTGCAGTCTCCACAGATGCAGCTGAGGCTCAGGTGCCAGCAGTTTGCACTGGATCTGCGGGTCCTGCAGTCTCCATAGCTTCAGCTGAGGCTCAGGTGCCAGCAGTTCGCACTGGACCTGCGGGTCCTGCAGTCTTGACAACATACACTAGAGCGTCTCGGTCAATGATAGTGTCTCCAGGACGCTATAAGAAATCCCAGACTGCCACCTGCATTGACATCCTCACTTTACAAACTGGAAGAATACCAGATAGGGCAGCATGCGAATGCCCCTGACCGTGTGTCAGCCCGTGCGATTTCAGAATACCCCAGTCTGTGATGTGATGCATTCAGGCGAAGGCTTGAAGCACAATAATGCTGCGTCTGAATGCGATGCGAACCGTATGGGGAGAGAATGAGAGGGCAAAGGGTTGCTGGGTGAGCGATAGGGGTTCGGGTAGCAGATGGGGAGGTACACCTATGCAGTGTACCACAGCACTTTGGTGTCTGGCTGGCCGGGCAGCAGGGGACGATGCATCGCTAAGGGACGAGGCCAGGCACACATCAAATGCACGCAGGTACAGGGAGGTTAGGGGAAGTAGGGAATGGAGGGAAGCTCAAGATTAGCTGCAAGGAGAGGATGAATGGAGAGGACAGACTCCGCTCAAGGGGGGACTCCTGATGTCGGCTATAACACCCTCAATCTGTCAGTTAGCAGAACACCCTGTGCTTAGTGGCCTAGACCCTGCTCCGCAATGCAGGGCTGCTCCACTGCTGCCCATAAGAGTTCTAGGCCCCATGTCTCACTAATGCCCTCACAAAAAAGGAATTGGGAGGGAACAGTCATGACAACCCATTACAGACACTTAAGAGCAGTGTTAACTTCACAAGCAAGAGGCTTCTAAAAAATCTAAATGACCCCCCCATCTGTCACCCCTTGTTCCAGCTGACACACTTTTCCCCTTATGTTAAGGCCCAGAATTCCCGGGTACTCATTGTGGAAGCTCCTTCCCCACTCTTCACCCTACGTATTTGTGCCTGCGATGTGCAGCAGATCACCCTTGATTTGTGATTAGCAAGAATAGGCTGTCCCCGGCACACTGCCCACCATTTACAAACCCAGTCGGCCTTTTTAAAATGACTGTTGAACTACAGAACTTTTAGCAGAAGCCCTGGAGTTTACTGAGCTTAGCCTGTGTGTACTCTCTAGTTAAAGTCTTAGAACCCACTATTAAAATTCACGCTCTGCGCACATTAATGTGATGAAGAGAAGGCGAGAATCCAGCAATCTTACAGGGAGTTTGTATGCTAGTATCTGGTGCTGTAGGGGTGAGGAGACAGAGCTGGGGAATGACAGAAGCTGCAGTGAGTGGGAAGGACGGGCAATACTGGCATCTTCCTCTTTGGATATAACAGAAAAGGCAGGCATGAACTGCAGCACACTGCATCCATTCTCCTTCTATAGCCCTTCCATAGCCCTTCCATAGCCCGTCAGTGTGACCTACTTGCTCATATCTCACCCCGCCTGCTGATGTCTGCCTGCATGAGCCATAGCTGTCTGCCCCCCGTCTCCACATGGCTGTGAACATGCACAGTCTTTGTCAAGCATGGCTGAATACATGATTAACACACGGTACGTATCATGCGTTCACTGCAAAGCAAAAACCGGAAATGCTTATAAGGCACTTGGGGTTAAAGGAATGTAATTTCTGTGAGGCAGAAAATGCACATGATGAATGGCAAGATTTTCGGGTTGCCATTTTTGTGTACACAGGAGCCTGTGTACATGTGAGTCCTCTATTCCACATAGAGCACATGATGGTGACTGAAAGGGCGACATTTTGGACATACTGTCACTGTGCTTCCATCTAAATGCCACAACACAGATAAAAAAACCAAACTGCAGAGGGCCACGATACGTTAGGGAAGCTTGCAGCTGAGAGAGAGTACCTAACACAGGAGTGGGTTAGTGTTGCCATGAAGCCATTAAAGTACAACCTTGCAAGGGCTTATATCTACAGTCTAATTAGCTAGACCAGTAACATTAAAGATGAAATACACAATCCAATGGTACAAATAAGGGAAGGATCAGAAGCAAATAAATCTACAATCCTAACAAACATGGAATAAAACAACACATCAGTTAAAGTTAATTCAATAAATGAGGAAATAAAAACAGCCGCTGCCTTGCATACAGTATGTGGCCAGCTGAGGTTGGTGAGAACACTGATTATTTCTCTCAAACAGCACTGGGCATTGAGATTCTGATCTGTTCTTCACTCTACTCTGGATCGTACTGTAAAATTTGCCAGAATGAATTTCAGCTCATAATCGCAATATGCCTGGTTCTCATCAGTTCGTTTTTGCGTTCTCTCACTTGGCTAGTATATGAACTGCCTGCCTGATTGACTCACAGACTGACTGACTCCAGCACCCAGCAGAAGCAGCCAGCACAAAGCGGAAAGTGCATAAAAAACAGTGGCACACGCGTTCCCCCAATGCCGACTTTTTAACAGAACATAGAAATGTACACAGACATATAAACACAGCTACAAAATCACTGCAGTTAGGAGTGTGTGTCAGCTATAAAATAGGTTTAACAATCAGCACTTTGATGTGTGAATTCTCAAATCAACCTAAGGAAACACACATAATTCCTGAGGCTAAAGAGTTGGTGCCTGAAAAAATGAAAAAATGATTCATTGTCAAGGGGAACCAACTCAGAAATCATGACAGAGTGTTCTAAACAAAGACAAACTGCATCAGCAAAGAAGAACAAAGTTCTCAAGTAAAGCTCACTGACCATGACAGATGGACACTTGACAGGATAGTTGCTAAACACCACAAAAGTAAGGCCTCAAAAATTCCCACAGAACTGAATCAGCACCTCTTTCTCAGTCTCAACAAAAACTGTACATTGTGAGCTTTGCAAAGCTGGAATTTCTGGCAGGGCTGCCATTCTGAAACCACTCATATCCAAGGCCAATGCAGAAAGACCCATAATCTGGTATAAGGAGCACAAAAGCAGGAAGCCTGAGCAATGGGAAAGTCATACAGCCTGATTAGTCATCGTTCATCCTTTTTCACACATCTGGATGGTTTACATTTGGAGAAATCGAAAAGATTACTTCAACTCACGATGTTTGTTGCCAGCTGTTAACCATGGTGGGAGATCCATAATGGTAAGGACAGCAATGTCTTGGGAATCTTATTTGATGATTGATCTGTATGGTCGTAAACAGCTAGGGGATATAAGACCATTTTACAGCACCAGGTATACTTTATGGTGCAAATATCATTCCCTCATGGTGCTCTCATGTACACGCCAGGGTGAGGTCAAACCCCTGCCATGGCTTCCCCCATGACCATATACAAAGATCATCAAGCCTTTTATGGAACTGTTCTGGTGCTCAGAGTAAAGAGTAAAATTTCACCTCATTTATCCCTCAACGAACGGGATACTTTTATTCTTGAAGAAAGGACCAATATCCCAATACACACAGGTCAGGGGAAGGGTGGCTTACTCCTAATGAGGTCTTTGATATGACTGCATCGTTCATTATTACCATTATTTTGTCCACACCCTTTATATTCGCATATCAATACAAAGATGAAACGGTCAGCTAGACTTGATAAAAGCAAAGCTGAGGGTTGCATCTTTAACACCAAGTCTGAAGCAATGGCATGACCTTGAGATGTACTCGACAACAGGTCGTGTCACTACAGAATCCTATAATGAAATCTAGTCCTGACATCTCACTACTGCCATGACAGGAATACAGCAGCATTCAATGAATGTTACTTTCAGCTCAACATTCAGGTCAGTAACACAAGCCTGATGAAATTTGAAATAACTGTGCTGGATTAATTAAATGTGATTAAATATGATACCAATACATTTTCAGTACCTTGAAAGGACTACACTATTTTAGTTACACGATAATTATAATAACAGTGATGCCCCATTCAGGACTCCCCCATGGGAAAGTCACACCATGAAGTAAAGGCTGAAGACATGATTCATCTATCATGAAGGCGTCGGCTGGAATGGACTTTTGAACACTTGGCAAACATTTTCAAATATGCTTTTAGCTGTGGTGTTGACAGGATTTCAAATAAAAAAACTATTAAACAATCAACCAAGAAGTTAGCAGACATGAACATGTACTGATTGTAAGGCAACAGAATGGGGCAGTCATGTGAGTGAATGGAAGAGGAGGCTAACTGAAGTGATCATATTCAACTTTTCCATCTCCATTAGTTATACTGGTAGTATAAGTCAGAAAATACTTGTATACATCTAAGCTTGTATAACCAGCTGACAATGTCATAATATAGAAATACTGTGTTTGTGTTGATATCTGGTATTAGTTGAGATTTCTAAGTTATCTAACAGACTAGATAAAGAAAGATCATCATCAACCACAGGTGTGTAACTATGACACAAACCCATTTTTATTTTACAGACAAAATGGTGGTGGTGGGGT
>JABFEA020000002.1:15076804-15104557 GCA_019775915.2 Cyphomyrus plagiostoma | reverse complement strand
CCTGGATGTGCATCCCACAAATCTCCATCAACTGCAAGATGCTATCCTATCAATATGGGCCAACATTTCTAAAGAATCCGTTCAGCACCTTGTTGAATCAATGCCACGTACAATTAAGGCAGTTCTGAAGGCGAAAGGGGGTCAAACGCCATATTAGTATGGTGTTCCTAATAATCCTTTAGGTGAGTGTATATATATATTATATACCTGTACTGAATATAAGTAAAAATTGAGTGAAAATCCTATAAGTGCATTCTACCCATAGTGTACTTTGCAGCCTATTCATAACAAAGCATACGACCAGAAAAGCACCTTTGTTCAACAGACAATAAATGCTATTATAAGCATCTTTTACTATTATAAATATATTACTTTATTATTACACTTATACCTATACATATTTATCTAAATGTATCAATGTAATCTACAATTGTTAGTAATAAATAATAATATAGACACATACATGTGTGTAGAATTTTGTATAGGGGTCCGCACACCTTCGTACCGGGGCCCAGATTTTCTCTGGCTCCGGACACTAACAGAAGGAGGCAGCCCGCTTAGTGTTCCATTCGCTCATAAACTTATTTACTTCTTACCTTTCTTCCCCTATGCTGCAAATGGAGTGGGGACTCTCTTCAAGGGCAGTATTCGGGATTCGCCGCGGGACTGTCAGTCCCAATTACTTCAAGTAATTATCGCCAGCTTCATATCAGCACAGTCCAGGTGTGTTTCTATCAGCAGCTGCAATTGCTGCGTTTGTTCATTCCGTACCAGCTGTACTTTGTTGTGTTGCACTGTGCTTTTTTTTTGCTGATTTGAGTAGAAATTTCAAGCAAGCTGGAACCTGAATAATATGTACTTGACAAAGCATTACAAGTAAATTTGTATTCTAATGCAGGTTAAGTTCTCCTTAGCTGAGCAGAGGATCAGAAGCATAAAGACCCTCACACCTCACATCCCCTGAGCTGGTTTGGGCGTGTAACACTGCATACTATAGCATCGTTAATTAGGACATGTTTATATTTAAGCCAAATGCTTTGGCTATGCAGCAGAGAGAGAATTTTCACAGTTTTACAAGTGATTAAATCTCGCGTTAAAAAGCCAGGGCCACTTGACTCCTAGTCACTTAGCTCACGACTGGTAAGAGTGACAGAAGGGGCGCTGACACAGAATACGTGCCCCACGGTGGTGTAGAGGGGGTCACCGCACCAGGCTGGTGACCAGCTGGCCACTGCCTCTAACTGCAGCCCCACACCGTTAAGCAGCCTGCTTACGATGAAGCGGCCCTCCAGAGTCCAGGCTTGCACGGACAGGGCAGGGAGGTGGCACATGGGCTGTCAGGTGGTCCATAGAGGGGTCGTCCGCGGCACACAGCCCTGCAGCACTCCTGCATACGACTGCCTCCCTCTCATGCCCTTCAGAGTAATTATCGCATTCTGCCATGCGATTGCACTGCCGAGAGAATGCAGCTGCTTTGCCCCCCCAGTGCCCCCACCGCACATAGCACAGCGTGCCGCTTGCATATTATGAGGGACTCTGTGGCTGAGTGCCGCTTACACTGTGAGCCCGTCTGCTTGCTGATTCCTCCTGCTCGGATAATTAATGGTCTGCACCCACCAGTAACCCTTAGATACACAACACCCCTCCCCCCAAAAAAGAAAAAACCGGACTAAATTAAAAGAGGTCACAAAATGGGGTTTAGCCACAACTGACCAGGGACGAGTGAGATCTCCATCATCGCTGGCTGGGCAGTCGGCTGCTTGCTACATCCTGCCTGTCTGGCCTCTAACGCTAAATGTCACATGGCCCCTTGTCAAAAGGCGTGTGTTGCACTTAGTATCCAGCTAGCTCTGTATTAACCACCAAAGTCACCTTGGTTATCACAGCCCTTTGAACGCCAAGACTTCAGCACTGCAGAATAGCGTAGCTGTTATTCTCTTCAGCTAAACACACATATTTAGGATGGACAAAATCAAGAAGCCATTTTCTTTCATTGGTGACACAACAGCTGCTCTTTCTTTCTCTGTTTTCCTGTGTGTTTAAAGCTTTACATGGAATTCTATCATTGGCCGGCATTCATTATTATCCTGGGAGTTGGATATCGGTGCTAGTCTTCATCAATAAGCTTGTGACCCCCTAATTGTTCCAGAGGGGTTCATTCAGCCAAGGAGCAGCACCCTAACCTCAACCCAGCGGAATCTGCCTGAAGCACCCCTGCTAGGCTCTGGGGAGCTGGGCACAGAATAATTACACGCTACAAGAAAACAGATGCCATCAGTCAGTGCTGCTTTAAAGATGCATGGCACAGAGGTGCAACCCCCAATCCGCGAAACATCAGCTTTAATCTGGCGCCAACCTGGGGGCACCAGAAGCACACAGACATGCGGATCTCCTGCCGATTTATCATCTGCACAAAACTGAATCTCCAGATCAATATTTCCTGTGTTGTATTTATCAAAACAGAGTGTTCCTGGACGCCCCTCTCTCCCACGCGAGGCAGCATCTTTAAACCTGTGGATTTGTGTGTGTCTTATGTGGGCAGACAAAAGAGTGAAAGATTAGTTTTGCACCTACTTTCTGTCACTTCTCAAGCCAATCTTGTGTTTTCAGATACTAGTAGCAGCGTTAGCTACACAGCCCCAGATCTCAGACATAAACAAATTCAAGAACCAAGATAATATGCACATAACACAATGAAACATTTTCCTAAATGGACCTACTGCAGGTGAACAGATTATTGATCCCAAGAAAAAAATCTACGTACAGCTAGGGAGTCCAGTGTGGACCTCACAGGACACTGTCTCACGAAAGGAGATACTATGATTCATTGGAGGGGATCTTTGCATTTAAATCAAAGCATTAATTTGTAATAATTTTAAAATCAAATCTTCTGCAAAGATTTTACCTAGAAACCACATTTCCAGGAAGCTTATTCCCAGCCATTAGGGTGAAGAAATAATTACTCATTTCAGATATTTTTCTACATGTCTCATGAACAGGTTCTACAACTTCATAACACCACAGATGCCTCTCGGTGAGATGGGCAGACAGACATTTCCGGGTGACTGTCGATACTGTGACTGCAGACAGTAACTGCAGACAGACGGCTAGTGTGACAGGCCACCGTGCAAGTGTCAAACGCAATCCAGACAGAAACTAACATGTGCTGTTCCTCTCGCTGCAATTCGCTAAACACATTCTTATGTATAGTAACAGATTCCATTAGCGGATGGTGCGTGATTCCTGGCCTCGGTGACAATGTGATTCCTTTCCATTACAGGGATGTGAAAGTGACCCTCGGAGACTGTGGTACATCTGATGGACCATCGGCATGGATCCGGAGCGGGCGGCTGCCAGTGGACAGCTCATGCAGGGGAAATTACTGAGGGGTCGGGGGGGCACTGGAACCGGCTTATGGTCTCTTTAGTACTCTTCTGAAACACACACATAAAAACGTACGTGAAAAAACGGGACCCCCCCCACTTGGCCTGGTTCCCCTGACAACTGCTCCAGCCCTCAGTGTGCAGCAACTAAATCCGGAGTCCTTAAGCTCCAAATTCACAGATTTCTTTATAGTTAGAAAAGGTCCCAAAAAATGGCAACAAAGCAACACTGACAACAGGAGTAAATTTCAAAGAGCAGAATCCTAATCTGTTATATTTCAAATGTGTGGATGTCTAATGTAGCCGTGATTCTATATCCTATTACAAAATTCATTTTCTGGGTGTTTTATGAAGCTAGAGAAATTCGGGCACATTCATGCTTTGTTAAGTTTAAGCATTCCTGTTTTAGAGGTTTAGAGGACATTCTGAGTCTCTGTCTTTGAAGAAACGGTCAGGAATGATATCCAAGCCTGTCAGTTAACAATATATCACAGATTAACGGTAAGCAGTGGCATCACACAGAATGGACATAGAAACAATGATCATTGCAGACAGTAAATAAAGAACAATGATGTGAATTGACACATAACATCACAAAACAAATGAGAGGTGGAGCAAATTACTGGAGCTGAGGTACAAAGGCTGCTTTTCTACCCCCCCATGGACAGTACTGGTTGAAGCCTGTATGCAGCATTTTCACCTCCACATTTGGCTTGCCTGCTTCCCACTCGGGGGTGGGGGGGGGTATTAGTGCTGCTGGTCTCTAGGTGGGTTAGTATTTGATCTGACCTACTTTTGCCTTCTTCAGTGACTTGATGGCATCGCACAGTCCTTGCTTTCATGCTCGTTCATGCTGCCAAATGCAGTATCATGCTTATGACTGCCTGCGTAGTCATCTGGCGAATTACGCATGCATTATTAAGCGCTACATGTGCATTATGGTACTTTATGGATACATCTATAATGCCTTATATAGAGCCCATTCATAGGGGCTGTTAAATTAGGCCTGAATTCCAGGTCATCAGCATGTTACGCAGGTTCCCCGCACATCGCCTCCTGCTTCACCTCCTAAGCACCTTATTAAAACATCATCTGGAGCAGCACAGCACCCCGGGACACTCACGCTGCCACTTACCACCGACCGGCGCTAATGCTGCCCTTGTCACCGTGTTGGCATGTAGGACAGCAGCCAAAGCGCCCCCTCCCTGCAGAAATCGGCTCCCGCTGCCTCTGACACAAGGCACCCAACACGACAAGACGGATGCAAGATCCATCTATTCATATCATCCCCTGCCAACAAAAGGTCTATTTTGATCAGCTCTGGGTTCCCATTACATCAGTATTAGAAGTGAGACACTGAAGACGCCTCTGTGATTTGAAAGTGCCGACATTCTGACACATCGCACTGCTGAAATACAGAGCCTTGTCTCCATGTACCCAACAGGTAAATCGCCGGCATCAGAAAGGGGCTGGCTGAGTGACCCTGGGGAGAACGGTGTTTCTGCTGGGGGTGTGTGGGCCTTCTTTTGCCCCACCTAGTAATGCATTAACTTTAACCCCCAGTGCTTGGCCACTACGGTTTCTAATGTGTCATTTTCAGAGCACGGCCCTCAGCCCAGATGTCTGTATTAATAAAACAGCAATTAAAGCCAGTGGGGGTTTTATTTCCTGCCTGACAATTACATCTGTTAAAGTTTGAAAGCGTTAATGCTTAAGAAATATTAATTAAAGTGATTGATCTGAATGTTAAAATTCTATTAAACAAGAACCTTGTGCCATAAAGCATGGGAGCTGATTAGCAGTAGATTATGAGCTGCCCGCTGCCCCCCATTTACAGCACGCCACAGCAGAGCGGCCAGCTTGCACAACGGGACACAAAACGACTCCTAAACGTAAACATTCTTCGCCGGTCTCTCAGATTAACTTACACCCACACCCTTCTATCCTAAAGTGCTAAAGTTCACTCAACAATCGACAGCAGTGGTGTCATTATCCCACAGACTTCAGCTGTCACATAGTGACAACTGGGTAAGATAGGACTGAAAATACATGATGGAATTATGTCAAAGAAGCTGTTATTAACGAACGGGGACGCAACACATAGCTGTAATTATCTGAGGGGGTCTCCTTAACAAGCCGTCAGTATTCCATAAGCGCGTTCTTGGAAATCACTCCTAAGCATGTCTATAGGATTTCTCAGAATAGGAGAAAAAATATAATGAAAGTCCAAAGATAATTTCACTTGATATTGGGAGTGAGACTCAACACACATATTAACACTGAAAAAATAGTTAGATATGCAAATCGATTAAAGTTTGCAGCATTTTTGAAGCACATTTAGTTTTATTTAAATTCTCTGTAGACTCAGTGTTATTTAGATTCTCTTTTACTTGAAATTCTCTGTAGCCAGGTAGTTAAACAAATATTACTTTCCAGCCTGACCGGTATATGGAATTTTCACCTTAGAAGGAAGACAAAGTCACTTTCCCAGCAATTTTCTCCTTGTATGTCTGTCTACACTCCATTCGTTGGTCCAGGGTGGGCAGTGACATGCTAAAAACTACTCAAAGAAAAAAGGCATTATAAAGAAATTTTATTTTCATGAGACAGTTTCAGCCACCAAAAAAATGCATTCCCACATTTGTGCATTCTTAAAAGCCACACCCAGACCTCTCATTGTAAACAATACATACAGTGCTACTGTACAGTAACTCAGCTAGCAGCTTTTTAATTAAGTTAGTGCTAAGTTAAAACATTAATCAGCATGGGTGGGAAAAGCAGGGACATTTTCTGTCATCCAGAGCATGACACATCTGTCATAATGAGACTCAATAAGAAATGAACACGGCAATGTGGGTGGCAGAGTCAGCCCTAATCAGAGTGTGTGTCAGCTCAGGCTTGCATGCATGCATTAGCCGATGGGGGGTAGCCTCTCTACGTATTTACAGAAGGGGTGCAGGCCGCAGGAATGCTTAACAGTGATCCCTTCAGTCAGTCACCATGGAGACGTTTCTGTCAACTGCAGTGGTTGGAGATTGACCATTATAATTCATGCTAGCTTTGAGGACATGTCTACGGCAGATTGAGGCTGCACTTCTGTTTTTTTGTTCATTTTAATGTATTTGCGTCCTTAACTGGAATGGAGTCGGTGAAAGGCCCCACCATGATGTCACGCCACCCGCCGGAGCCTCTGCTGGAGAGCCGCAGTCTCCACTATACCCTAAATGGCTGCACAGCTATCCATCGCTAACAGGCGCTGCCAGCACGTCACGCTCATTCCACTTCTCATTTATGGACAAATAATCAGCTTGTCATTCCGGCGGCCGAGCGGAGTCCGACCCAGCGCTCACCGGGAGACACAAAAGGAGGACTGAAGCCGAGGGGAGCAGCTTGACTGGCGATCTGGACGAGGGCCCCCCCTCTCAGGTGTCCGGCCACTATCAGGTGGCACAGCCTCAGCCAATATCATGAACACCCCCGCCCTCTCCCCCACTCATTTCCCCTGAGTGCCTCATGGCAGAACGACTTATCAACTCAACACCTCAAGTCCGAACAGGAATTTTGGGAGCATATGGGGGTTAGGGAGAGGAGTTTGGGTTAGGGAGAGTATGGGGGTTAGGGAGTGGAGTTGGGGTTAGGGAGAGGAGTTGGGGTTAGGGAGAGGAGTGGGGGTTAGGGTGAGGAGTTGGGGTTAGGCAGAGGAGTTGGGGTTAGGGAGTGGAGTGGGGGTTGAGGAGAGAAGTGGAGCTGGAGCCCTGCGGGACTGATACGAAGGTAAGTTCGTTGTTTAGAACAGATACAAAAATTAATTGCTATTGATAAACTGGCGAGATTAGCTGTAAAGCCAGAGTATGAAAGAATCTAGTCATGCCTACTGGTGCACAGTAGTGGCACACGTTCCTCTGACAACTGCTTATTATCTCGCTCCACTGCTGATACTGCAGGCTTGCCATATAACTCAGGCTTGCTGGAAAATTTAACATTTTAAAAGGAAATGGACAAAGAAAATGCAAATCTACTCCTGGCTTGACTAACGACACAGCAGTACTGGGGTCCACGTGGCGCCCCAGCACATTCCAGTAACCGCGGCGACCCGCGATCCTGCACATTCACGGAGCTCTACAACCCATCGTTGCTGGACGATTGCGCTTGTAGCTAAAAGCAAATAACTCTGGGCTACATTTCATTTGCTGCTTAGCTCACCATTATCACATACAATTTTGTTGAATAGAATTAAAACCATGACTATTTAAAAATGTGAAATATGCCATATGCAGGAGCATAAAAGTGTCGCTTTTCATACGGATTGTATTACTGCACGTTTTTCGGCCCGGCGGTCACCCTGCCGGCCCACCTGGCTTGGCGCCAGCCCCCCCCACCCCCCATTTGGCCATGGTGATACATTTCCATCTCATTCATCACGTAAAGACAGATAATCAGAAAGTCATTACAGTAGCTTGACACCGCGGCTTGCTTCAGGAAGACAGAGTAATTGAGCAGCCTGAACCAGGGCCGACGGATAATGAATGTGATGTCGACTGGGAAGCTGACGAAGAGGTGCGTGCGGTGGCGGGGGGGTTGGGGGCAGAGGGCCACACCCATAGAGCTGCAGACAGATGTCGTGACACCGTGCCATGGAGAGGGACGTTTGAAAGGCGGTTAATCGGGGCTGGGTCCTGGAAGACGGAGGAACTCAGCCAAGGAAAGATGGGCAGGGGGGTGGTGCCGACAGAAAAGGGGGGAGAGGACAGAAAGGGAAAAAGCTGCAGCAATGGGGACAGGAGGAACGAACAGGGGGGAAAATAGGACAGATGTGTGATGTGATCACGGCCCTCGGACTCCGAATGGAAAAGCCGCTCTGGTTTAATTTGTTTTCCTCAATCTCCATCACCGCCTTACGCCACATTCCATCTGCCCGTGGCATTTCGTCGATTTGTCGCTGAATTCCCGGCTCTGGTTTGTTTCCCTCTTTCATCAAGCTAGGCGGAGCGCTATCTGTCCCCTCCGACCGCTGTCCCCGGAACCGCTGATGGATTAAACGAGGAGAGAAAGCCGATTTGGGGGGCGGCTTTACAGCTTCTTGTAAATTATTTGTCCTTGAGAAACCTTGAGAGTGCTATTTGTAATTAACTGGTTTTGAAATTTATTTGGGAGATCAGAGGCCCTATTGCAGTCACCAGTCTGAGTGCCTAGAGACGTTACTGGTGCTGGCCAGCTAATGGACCCCACTTGGCACCAGCCGACCCGTTTCCTGCGGCCGTGATGAGCTTGGTCATTTTTCATGGCATTGAGGCTGTGTAATGCTCTGCAAGAGACGTGGCGGCTGGCCTAGCTGCAGCCAGAATCGTTACGCTACTGACAGATTAACGAGGGAACCATGGGCAGTGGGTTCTCTGACGGAATGCTCACCCGCACCTCTATCTCCACGCCCTGTGCTGCTCCCCCAACATGGCCAATCGATTCTTTAGCCTATGGGGGTTTGGTTTCTTTCCACTTTAAGCCAATGATCTCTGAAAGGGTATCATATTTAAGTTGATGTCTCATCAACTAAGGCTCAATATGCTCTGGGCAACATCTGGTAAAAAAACAAAAATGAAAATAAAGAGAGACACGGGCACAGCGAGACACAGGACACCACATCCCCAGACTCAAGCAGCAGACCTGAGACTCTGATTGCTTTGTTGCTGGGGGCTCCTTAGTTCTACCTTGGAGAACTGATGGGTTTGGTGCAGCATTTATTTAATGACACAAACTGGCTTTACGTGTTTTGACTTGAAGTGAAATCTATCAGGATACGGCGGATTTGGTAACAGTCTTAACTGGCCAGTTGGGAGGATATCAAAATGGAAACAGTAAGCAATTTCTAGATGCCTTCAAATCCATTACATTTAGTAACTAGATGAAAGTCCTTTACAAACAGTCTGGTAATTTTACCCATTTGCACAGTGTTCTACTTTTACTTTTCTGCGTGGGGAACTGTGGCAGTTTTCATGCATCCCGTCTTGATCTCCACCAGAGAGGCATATTCATCAGTCAAAGGGCCCAGCGATGACACACCTTGCTGGTAGTAGATAAAGAACTGCAACATGCTCACCACAACCCACCGTCTGCTGCTGGGTACAGTGAAGCACACCTTAAGCTGCATGCAGCTTTAGGGAAATGTTCACATCACCATTATTGGTGTTATAAAGACTTCATTAATTGCACTGTGCACACCAGCCTAAAGGGATAACCAAGTGACCAATCTCCACAAAGCCAGATCAGGTCTGACACCTGTTTTACTTCTTTGTCTAACTACTCACTTACTCTCTTTCCCATTTTTCCCTCCACACACATCCCCGGTAGCATAGGGGCACTTTTCATGAATACATTTGGGCTTTAAAAAGAAAAGCTTGTTTTTAATCAACGAGGACATATAATATGTTAGCCTGCGGTGTAGAAATGAAAAGGTAGATAGCTGGTTCTGGGGCATCTGGCTTGGCCACAGTGTGTGTTTGTTACAATACACTCTACAATGAGCTCTACAATTCTATGGGTATTATAATTCTAATAATATACAGTATAAAATATTATAAAGACTACTACTATGTTTGCAGTATCGCAGTGATGCTATAACAAAAACATCAAACAACAAAAACTAGTGCTATATACTAAAACATAAATATGTCTAAATATACAGTAAACAGTATGTCTCCCTTGTGAATGCCTGATAGTCCCGCAGTCATTTGTCTTACTGAAATGTCAATATTTTAAGTGATATTGCATAACATATGTATATGTTGGTATTAGGTTAAATTTCATTAATATCAATAATGCAATTGGATTCAGCCAACAAACAGCAGAGTCCAGGGGCCTGGTGGCCATGTGATCGGCTAATAAGTGGGATTAAAGCCCCAAGCGGCAGCAGCCTTTCAGCCTCCAAGAATGTGTCACTTTGCAAGGCCCCATGAAAGCCCCACAGGTAAAAATCACTTCTGTCTGTCCAACATCTTTTGAGGTGCTTGGCTTCCAAGGTTCTTCACTGTGATAATTTAGCGTTCAAGACGGTGGCATTTTCCGCAAATAACCCCCACAGCACTTGGCATTGCGCCGTGCGTTTAAGGTTGCCCTCGTGGACGGCAAACTACCCCCCACTGAGTATCCTCTCATAGAGACGCGTAGTAAAATCAGAGATTCTCCCATGCATCTGTCACACTCCTACCTCCATGAAGGGAGCAAGTAGCCCAGCTTAACAAAACACTGCTCACTCCAAAAGTGGATTCTGACAGACACTCCCCTAAAAATACATTCTGACTTCTCCCACCATTCTGGTGCAGTCGCTGATTATACAATTATTACTACACCCCTTGCAATTTTCCACTAAGAAAACGGCTAAGATGCTTCTGACCTGTGCTGACCTTGAAGATTGCAGTGTCTCCGTGCTAATGAGCTACATGGCCCCACAGGCCTAGCACCAAACAAGCGTGTGCATTAGTGAGAGAACGCGCATCTCCGGCTCGCATGTATCCTGCAGTGATATGGAGAAGCCAGAGATGAGACATCAAAACACAGCAGGATGCCTGAGAAGGTAAGTGTGCGGATCGGCAGCTGCGGTATCACACAGCTCAGTGCTGTCTCACTAATGCCAGGAGGCCTTCTACTGCCACTGAAAATGGGCGGGGCAGAGTGGCCCATGAGGAATGTACGTTTCTCTGTAATATTCACACTCCAGATATTGTAGGTCCTTTACGCATGGGGAGAACCATGACCTCTCATCAAGATAAGATCTCATTTTTCATTCCCAGCTAGGTGAATGTGAGAAGATCTTAAGTCCTTTCTCCAAACTTGGCAAATCTGGATCACACTTGTTAAAGGACTTCATTTTCAATTCCATGTAGCAAGAGAGTTAACTTGTATTTTCAGAAGGCGAGGTCGCCAACAGAAGACCTTTCGAAGCATACAGATGTGGGATGAATCTCTACACTGCTTACACTTCTCTTTGGTTCTCCTTCATGCAAGGGTGCTGGTACAGCCTGACATGTACTGCTACAAATGTTTGTTCAGAACAAGTCTACTGTTTTCAGCACCCAGGACTGATAGCTACATTTTAATCCCCACAAGAGGGAGGAGCTGTTGTCTTACACACCATCATTTCATATACCTCAGTTAAAATGAGGCAGAATGAAGCCCTACATGACAGACGGTCCAGATGAATGATACCTCCCTGGCATATATCAGGATGAATAGTGTACATGTGTAGAATTAGGAGAATGGCTGGTAATGAGACCTCCCAACAGCAGTGCCATCAGAGTGCTGGACTTATATTTGTGTTCACAGCTTTCATCAGACTGTCAGAGCGATGGACTGCAGGCCGGCAGGCACACAGGCTTACACAAATACTCGGTGCAGCGAGGGGTTAATTTTAATGTGATCCACTGCAAAGTGCTGACCCACAGACATGCAATCGATGCAAGGACTTGAGGTAGTAATATGTCTGTCATAATAATCACTTAAAGGGAAGCTAAAACATTTGAGAAAATAACTGCATTTAGCTCATTAGACCAGAATGAAATAAACGCAATCACAATTAAATCAAAAACAAGGCTCAGTCCCAGCTCTTCCGATAAAGTGTCAGTGCACTAATATGGTTCAGTCCCAGGTTATCCAATAACGTCTCAGTACGTTACATAGTTGTCCCAGGTATCACACCAATGCATCAGTATGTTAAATGGTTCGGTCCCAGCTTACCCACCAATGCATCAGTATGTTACATGATTCGGTCCCAGCTTACCCACCAATGCATCAGTATGTTACATGATTTGGTCCCAGCTTACCCACCAATGCATCAGTATGTTACATAATTTGGTCCCAGCTTACCCACCAATGCATCAGTATGTTACATAATTCGGTCCCAGCTTACCCACCAATGCATCAGTATGTTACATAATTTGGTCCCAGCTTGCCCACCAATGCATCAGTATGTTACATGATTTGGTCCCAGCTTACCCACCAATGCATCAGTATGTTACATCATTTGGTCCCAGCTTACCCACCAATGTATCAGTATGTTACATGATTCGGTCCCAGCTTACACACCAATGCATCAGTATGTTACATGATTCGGTCCCAGATTACCCACCAATGCATCAGTATGTTACATGATTCGGTCCCATCTTACACACCAATGCATCAGTATCTCACACTTCAGTCCCAGCTTATCCACTAATGTGTCAGTCCGTTACATGGTTGAGACTCAACTCATCCGATAATGTGTCAGTATGTTACATGGTTCAGTCCCAGCTAATCTGATAATGCATCAGTATACTGCATGGTTCAGTCCCAACCCCTTCACATATTTAACAACGGTATGACACAGAACACACAAGCTGAGGTGTGTGCTGTACAGAACTGCCTGAGATGAGATTCGAGAAAAGGCAGGCTTATCTCCTGGGTGAAGATGCAAGACGTCGATACACAGAAGTGAGGAACCGGGAAGATTAGTCTACGGCAAGGTCAGGGATGTAGAGACACGCGCCTGCCGGGGTGGGGGGGTGGGGGTGGGGGCAGATGCTGCTCTGAATTCCCCAAAGCTTGTTTACGTTTCTTTTTCACTTGACCTCGCTGCCCAAAACTGACCTAATCCCCCCGTTAGATATTCATCACCTGGGTAGTGGCTGATTGAAACGGCTGTTGGAGGTGGTTCAAGGGGAGAGATCAGCTGGAAGGCCTTCCTGTCAAACAAACACAATAGCCCCATGTCTGTGTGTGTGGATTGGGGGGGGGGGGCTCCATTTCTGCAGCCTGCCAACATCACGTCCAGCAGGATCCATCACAGATCAGCTGTGGGATCCGTGTGGGCCGGACTGTCTTCAGTATGTCTGCTTAAAGGGGGGGGGGCACCTTCCAGTGACACTTGACACCCCCGGCTCTGCTTGTAATGGATAGAGGAATTGAGGATAGAGGAATTGAGTGCAACAGTTCAATCAAGCCCAGAGCGAGTTTGTGTTAATGACACTGCTCACCCTCAGCATAACAATGGCAGTCACTCAAGCCCTAATCCAGCACACTCACAGACAGAGCAAATGGCCCCCAGCAGGACACACTAATGCCAGTCACCAGCCATCCTCTGCTTGAAGCGTCATTCCTAACAACACACACGGCCTCTGGCGTAATTCCCCCCCCGCGCGACTGTCTCAGCATGTGTCCCCCCACATCACCTAGCAGCAGAATACGGGTCTCCTCCTGGGCCGAGGCCCTAAGTTCCCAGTACAGCCTCTTCTCTGTGTTAATCAGCATCATCTGTCATAAAGAAAGTTCCACTTTCTGACTCTGGCTATTACACTCATTTCCTGGTTTAATGTCTGTTATTAACATTCATTATTTATCATAGAAGGGCTCATGACTGCTTAACATTGCTATTCTAAGAACAATGAATCTACCCAGGTGTTTAGTCTGTGCTTGGATTTAAAGAAGCATCTCTTTAAAAAAAAAAATTTTAAAAACCATTGAGTTAGCTGTAGTTATATGCTTATGTCTTCCGTGGTGTTGATGTAGTATTAGCCTTTGTGTGCATATTACAGGACAAGTAAGTGTGGGAGTATGTTATGCAGACTATCATGCAGTTAATAAACCTATAAATTGTCAAGGTGCAGATGAAATGGAATTTCAAGCCAAGGCATAACTGAGCCAGAATATCAAAGATGTCCCTCACCACGCCGAGTTTTACTGCTGGAGTCCCACACTGATGCTGGTGACAATGCTCCGGCGATGGACCAGTGTTAAGCTGGGCCCCTGATGCCATTCCTAGTAACAAGTCAACACGGCCGTTTAGCCCGGCCAAACTCTGTAAGCAGCGGGGCGTAGACAGCCTGCGATGTCTTTATGGAGGTGAATCCAATCACATATGCATGAGAAATCTGGCAAACCATGTGTTAGCTGTTCATGTTTCACCTTGTTAATCACCCAACCAGTAGCTATTTATAATGATCATTAATTGGGAGCGAAAATGACACCTGGCTGTAAGGTCCTTTGGTGTTGTGCTGCATCATGGTGCCTTTTCTTTATATAAAAACTTGGACCCATAAGGTCTCCTGCTCAGGTTATGCTCAGAGAAATTTCTGAAGGGCAGCTTATTCCACAGAACATTAATGGCATGTAAACGGCTCATAAAGCAAACGGGCATCTGTTGGAAGATTTGCTGTAACCGTGGCGACAAGGAGAGTAGTACAGTTAAAACAGATCCATAGCCTGGTTCACACCTGAATGGCCAGAAGGTCCTAGATGGAGAGAGAGAACCATCTATCAGTCAGGGATCCTGACGAGCAAACACAGGCACAAATCTGCAGAATTGACAGAAACAGGCTCAAAAGCGCTCCCCTGATGCACTGAGGATTCCAGATGTTTCTCTACAGCTGTAAACACAATATGGTCACTGGTATCACGCGCATTCAATAAAACACGGGGCATTTAATGGCTTGGTTAGCTCTTTATCTACATTCTGATAGTAGATGTTATTGTGCTAGCTAACACCATCAAGAGACCAGATGTTATATTTTTCCTGGGGATGTAGATAAATTAATCTCTTAAACAACAATCACGGACAAGTTTCCCCCGAGAACTTAGCAAAATGAAACGTCAGGCTTGTATATCATGTAATGTATTCACGCTGCTTTCGCTGTTGAACTGTGGGTGAGGGGTATTGGCCGCCATGTAGGGCTTATTCTTTGTTCTACTTCAGCTGAAAAAACTGATTTGTGGTTGTTTGTTTTTTTACGAAGTAACACATTACACTAACTCATTACGGAATTGCCAGAGGGTAGTTCAGTATAAAGAAGGATTTTGTGTGTTTTTTTCCTCCTGACATACAGAATTAAGCTGAAAATCGCCGGTCTACAACAAACTACAAGCACTCAGCTCTGGACGAAGTGGTGGCCGGTGTCATGTCTCCTGGGAATCTATTCAGTGGTTCCTGGGGGACACATTCTGAAAGTCAAGCTAGAAAAAGCTACCTTTAACCTCCAAGCGATTGCCACATTAATATTATTGCATTTAGATGGAAATGCCTCACTTAGTCAAACAGAGACAATTACAGCCACCCTCTCGATGCTGTTGGAGCCTGGGAACAGTGATCAGACTTCTGTCATCATGGGCCTGGGAGGAGAGAGTCTCTTGGTGAAATACCATGGAGTCGAGATCAAGGGCATGATAGACAGAGCGTGCTGTAAGGCTTGCCTTTAATTGTTTATTAAATCTAATTTTAAATGCTTGATATGGCACAGCGAGCTTCAGAATGAGCGGGCGGACGGTGAGTGCACAGTGCATAACCTGAGACCAATTACAGCAGCAGAATTGTGACCATGTGCGACACTTACCTAACATCTGTTCCGGATAATTCTGGGGAGCCAGAGAAGCTCTTTTTCCTCAGATCACTGCTGAGAGCAGACGCACTGATGTCAGCTCCAAGGCTAACAGACTTCAAGTCAAAACTGGCCAGGCCCAGGACTTTCCAGCATGTTGCCCCAATGCTTTGGGTCAGTTATGTCCATATGACTGAATAAAGCCCAGCGACCTACAAACACAAAGAGCTGGCTGAGTTTTCCGAGCAGGAGGTGCCAGGTTCAGCACCAGCTGAGCACTGCGAGCACAGCGGCAGCTGGAATGCTGCTCACAGAGCCACATCTCGCATAACGGTTTCTGCTGTGTCAATATTTGCACCTTTTCTTTGAGAGCATATTGGCTGGGTAGACTGGAGCTTGGCAGAGTGCACCTGTCCTTATGAGTAAGGTCAAAGGTCAAACCAAGAGGAGCCAGCCGGCAGCTCTACCAAAGCCACACTGACAGGGATAGTGCAAACTCACTCTGGATTCATCAGAGTTAGATCACTGCTAAGAGTGGGTCCTGTTAGCAGGACCAGGACAAATTCCAGGATGAACAGCTATTGTAGAGGATGGCAGGAAAGATGAGCGGCTAAGCTATAGACGCCAAGCTATCAGAATGAAATTTGTGTGATGTAAACAGCGAGCTGCTGCTGCCGGACACCAAGAAGAAGAGAGATGACGAAACAAGACAATATTGCAATATTAATAATACACAATATGAATAAAATATTAATGTTGGAAAGTTGCACTTTCCAGCACAGAAGTGTGACCTCTAGCACAGCGGAGCATCGTCTAATGCCGATTTGCGGTACCTCTGTACTTCTGCACGAATGCGTAAACCGTCACGTTCCCGTCAAGTACATTCCCCATTCAGAGATAACACGTGTGCTGCATCCCTATGGGCACATTAGCATATGTTGTTAAATCTCCTGTACAGATACCTCTACAAGTTTGAGACTGGTCAGTTCCTATCAGGAAGGACTTTCTGCAATCTGCTGGGTCACCAGGAAATGCTGAGTGGCCACCCTCGCTATCTTCACGGGCTACTTTGGCTGGGCTTTAGGGAACACCAGATGTGGAGGTATGCAGTCACAGAGTACTCAAGTGGCTGGCCGAAATAAAGTCTTGGTCGGATTTGCACTTTCTGCACCTGAAATATCCACCTCTGGCCAATGCCATTTAATTCATGACTGAAGTGCACTGCTAAATTTGTATTTCAGTATTTCAGTCTAAGTGAAGGAGCTTGCTATTTTAGTAAGTGGAGTCTTGTAATTCCATCTGGAACGTGGCTTAACCCTTGAGTGTACAGACCATCCTACCATTGCACCATATGCTGGCGTCTATAAACTCATGTGCCACACAGGCATCAACTGCTCAGCAGAGGCGAGGGGGCGTGTCCATGTGGGATGCGGAGCATGCCAGCACCTTAGAGTGCGTCTGTAGATGCATGTGCAGACGCCTCCAAATGGCTGGAAGAGCTTTCAGAGAATAACAGGACGAACAAAGCAGAGAGGATGGTGTGGGCACGTCTGTTTTGCAAGTACAGCTTGATTGGATCACTCGCACCCAGGCTGAGCCAGTGCCAAGTTACACACTGAGATCACTATTGTATGTCATTGTGGTTTCAGAGAGTGAAACACGGGACCAAAGGAAAAACAAAGAAATGTGTCAGTTAAAAAAGAAACTAAAAATACATAGACATGGTGATGGAAATGCAACCTTATTGTCATGGATGCCAGTCTCGTGAGAGAGGGGCCGTGAGCTTGCTGCCCACATACTGACATCGCCCTACCAGTCGGAAATTCAGGCCTGCGCAAACATGGGTCTTAACCTCGAGGGTTCCTCACATGCCACCCTGGCCAGTCTGATCACGGCTCTCCGGTCTGCTCCAGGGGTGTGTAACCACAATGGGTGGGGTTGGGTGACGGTGTGCTCTGCCTTGTAGATTTGGGGGGGGGGTCATTGAAGTAAAGATTGAGACATCAGTCATGAACTCCATTGTAGTGCATGATAGCACTTTCCTTTCTAAGTTTTCTTAAACACAAAAAGCCACGCTGTGATACCGGAAGCGTGCTCAGGCCTGGAACGTTAAGTGCTATGTGAGCGCAGATCAGTGAGGGCGGGGGGGATGGGGGTGGGGACAATCAGGCCAAGTTTGAGTACGCCCTTAGGCAAGGCAGCAGGAGGGACCAGAAAGGTGAGAAACAGGGATCCCTCCTCTGAACAAGGCATGGAGACACACTTTAGTCTTACTCTGTTCCTGGATGAAGCACAGGTCCGTTTAAACTGAACCAGCATTTCCATTTGCAAATAGTATAAGAAATTAATTACTAAAGAATCAAATATAGCAGAGCTAAAACCACTAGCATCAATACAATCAGACTAACCAGGACAGTGTTAACAAAAACTGCTAAAAATGAACATTTCTTTCATGGAATGGCATCATCAACCATTTATCCTCTGCAGTAAATGCCCCCCCCCCATATCCTCTTCCTGAAACAGGAACAAGGGTCATCATGCCCCTTCTTAATTTACCACTCCCTCCCCTTTAATCCTTAATCCGCTAAATCCTTAATGAGAAATTGACAACTCTCATGAAGGAAATCAAAAGGGTTTATCCTGTCTTGCCCAGGACAGTGTGCCATCAAGCAAATAATAATTAAACACACAATTAGCTTAGCAGCAAAGCAAAAAAAAAAAAAAAAAAACATGAATGCAAGGATGAATTTCAGAAAGAGTGTGGGCAAATACAGTGGGGGGGCGTTTTTAATTAGGCCCTGCTGCTTTTCCTTCCATCGTCACGTTCCACTGTTTGTGTTTTCACCAGCACCTATGAAGGATGGCTTAGGCCTTAGTTTGCCTTTTCCAAACGTGCTGCTGGAAGGACTGAATCACCCTCTGGGAAACACTGTCCTTAATTATGCATACAGGCCGCAACCCATCCTTCCCTGTCATAAACTGGGAATTCGTACGTGTTTGTCCTGTGTTTGTCTAGGGCATTACACTGGCGGATTAGCTGCACCACACCAGAAGATCGCCCCGCAGTCCCCTGAGCAAAACTGCGGTGAGGGCCTTCATTATCGGTGATTCCTTTGCTTTCCCCAACTGTCAGCAAGGCAGGATTATGTAGTGGTCAGGATGGAGGGTTAAAGTTTCTCCAGTCTTAAATGTTTCCGTCCAGGAGATGTGCAGGGCAGGGCACTCGTCACAAACAGGTTGACCACATCCGCTGATTAGCTTAACTGATGGGAGAGGTATGTGCCTTAGGCAGATTGTACTGGTCAGACTGGGCACGCTGGTCAGACTGGGCACACTGGGTACTGCAAATCCTTCAATAAGCACATTTAAAAAAAGATATTCATCACAATGAGCTACAGGCTGAATAGCTACCAAAAGCTGCATTGGATTTAAAGTTTCAAATCAGAAACAGATTTTTAACATGGTAAACTGTTGATTCTTTGAAGGGCAGCTTGGTTCTGGAAGGCCTCTGGACCAAGTATCCCAAAGGGATGCGTCTGGAAGAGACCCATTACGAAGCCACTGGCGTGAGCCTTGCCCATCCTCCTAGCAGAGTAGTATATAGGTGATGACTCGCCCCTTACTTGATATGAACAGACCTCTCAGATGTCGCCTGACTGCCTGGGATTTGGGTATCCATTATTTATGAAGGATTAGGCCCCTGCCCTGCCTGCCCAGGGTGGGACACAGCGGAGGCATCATTAGCGCTCTCAGGCACTATGGCGGGGCGTGGCCCACAGGGAATATATGCTGTCGCCATCTGGGTGGCACCCACAGACCCACCATTGCCCTGCTTGCCCCCCCCCCGATTAAAGGCCCTTGGAACACCCAGGACGCGCTTCACGCCCTGCACCAAAAGCAGGATGAGGCGAATGCTTCCCAAGCTCAGACCTGCTTGTTTTTATATCCATATAAATATTAATAAAAGTACTCGATGGGGCTAAATCCTACAACGGTGCCGTAATCTCCCGCGACTGAAAAAGCTGGGAGGGAGCTTCTTTGTGATTCATCATTCCGGAAAAGTCTCAGGTGGAGATGTGCCGGCTAATCCATCAAGATCTGCTTTCTTATTAAATTCCTTCGGATAGACTTCCTACTCCTTTAGTGCAGCCCGCTGTCCTTTCTCATGTCATAAATAAACAGATGATTAACGGAAGGGTGACGGCCCTTGACCAGCCGGGAGAACACGTATGTTTGGATGAAACTTGTCACCTTGCCTTGGTTTTCAATCCTTTCACGAATACAGGGGGCGTCCACCTACTGTACCACTTTAGACAGGGGGGGTTGCCTGCCAGTGTATGAAAGTGAAGAAGTAGAAACACATAGCAAGACATAGCTATTTTCAGTTAACTGGATCATTTAGATCTCAAGATTAGACGTGATCGTTTTTAATTTCTGTTCTCCGTAGCTTGAGGTAAATGTCTGCTTCAGAGATAACAGCATGCATCCCTCATTGTGAAAGACCCGTTTAAGTCCTTCAGTTAACTAGTAGTGAACAGAGCTGTCTCAAAAGCATCTCATAAGGAAGACATTTAGCAAACACAATCCGTTCATGGTACCTAATGAGTAGCAGTCTTTACTTATCACTTGCGCTAACAATGATGCTTTAATGAAATGCATCTGAAAGGTGTTTGACACTTATTTCAATCTAACAGATTTAATGATAGCTGTAAAATATTTAAGGAGGTACAGGAATACTTAGATGCACTAGACTATAAAGGAATTCAAGAGTCACCTTAAGTACATGTTTATGTAAGGTGTTATTTAACAAGATTTATCAGGGCTCAATTATCCTAACTCATTACCCAGAATTCTGAGCAACTTTTCAACGAAATTAAATAATGGGAAATAGGGCTGTTGTCTTGCTTATTCATAGTATCATACAAATATACATAAAAAGCAAAAAAGTTTTTCAAGTAACGACATTGCAGAGGAAAAGAGCATGTTGATTTCATATCTTAGCAACCATTTTGATGCCCTTCAGCTAATGGAAGGGAATGGTCCATCCTTCCTGTTTTGCTCCATATATGTTATTAGTCGACTGATGGACAGTAATAAATGACACTTAAGAATGTTTTATGCTGAGAAGCTGGAGAGGGAATGTAGTCTCTGCTAGTACACTGGGGATCCAAAAAGGAAGAATAGTGCTTCATGTGGAAGGTAGACGAAGGAAGTAGAACTGGGTGTGCAAGACAGAGAAGGCACAAGAGGGAGGAGGCACAATAAAGAACGGGCGCAAGAGAGAGGAAGCACAGGAAAAATTGGGGGCAAAAGGAAAGAGGTGAGAGAGAGGAGGCTATCAAGAGCAAAACTCTTACTTGCTGCAATTATTGAAAAAGTTCAATGGTGGGGATTTTATCCCATTCATAGGCAGTGAGCGGTCTGGGTCCTGGAGAATAACACAAGGGCCCACTCCGGCATCAGAGAGCACGAGAGATCCTGTTAAGGTTTCCATGGATACCAGAAAGCATGCTGCACTGTTTACTAAAGAGGCAGCCTGCTTCAGGGTGTAAAGGGAGCCCACATCTGGGTCTGGAAGGAAGGGATGTATATACCCAAGAAGGAAGATAACGGCTAAGTAGCAAAACCGTTGGCATCCTTCTGGAGCATTCACTCCCAACAGAAGCAGACTGTCAGCGGCCATGGCATGACCTTGGCAGGGACAAGGTCATGAACATGCCTGTCGTGGGGAGGGTGGATTTGTACCAAAGCTGTGTGAACCGACGGGCAGTGCGCAGAGCTACCGCCGCACAGCCGTCGCTCCCCCCCGAGAATCAGCCACCCTCCTCGCTGAGTTGCCCCACACACCGAACCCGCAGACACCTGTGAGGTAGGGAGCTTGTGTTTTTCATGTTTGCTCTTCACCAAAGATCCTGTTGTCGCTCTGTCCCAATCACTCACATAGCAGGTGGGTGCGAGTGCTGGCGAGAGACAGGAGATCAGGACCCATGATGCTCCTCTCAGCTCCACCCCCCATGCCAGAACAGGCACCACAAGCAAGACTTCTCCACTTAATCTTTTTAAAGAGCAGTTAATTTCAATTTAATGTTATAAAAAATGGTTTATCTCAAATGACACACTATATCTGCTAGAGAGTCCTACACTAAATAAATTCTGTTACACACACACAGACACAAACACACACGCACACACACACACACACAACTGAGGGACATTACTTATCTTTTGAACATATTAATTTGGACTTTAAGACTAATGCCCCTGTTTTCTTACAGTTATCCACCTAAACAAATGTTCCTTGGCAGAAAAACTTTGCAGATTACCTTAACTGATAAAGGCAGGGCTCTCAATTATAAGTAATAGGTTAACGGCAAAACTTTTCATACTTAAATTCCAGACTTTATGCAGGATTCTATAAGGCCAAATTGTGACTGTCCATAAATCCATGCAATGTTAAATATCTTGTCAGATCATTCCCACATTTAATAGGTTAGTTATAATATACTTGCACTTATGCAGTTAAACCAAAAAGCATGGCTCTCACACTTGAAGAGTTATATGCCATTTTGGACGAAGGCTTCTGCTAAACAAATGTAAATATAAATGTCCTACAAAACCTTTAGTTTTCAGACTCCCTTGTTCCATATTTAACGGACTCCTCTCCACTGCTTGGGCTGGCAGCTTCAACAGCAAACTTAAATGTGTCCTTGATATGAGTGCCATAGTGGAGCTTAAAAGGTGGCTTTGAAACACGAAGTGCCTGAAGAAAAGGCTCCGATGAAAAGTGGCAGAAAATCAGAAGAGAAGCAAACTTTCGATTCACCGGGACCCGGCTGTTGCCATGAAAGCGCCCAGGGCTGCAAGGTGAGCTTGCTCTTTGCGACAAAAACATTCCACGAAAATAAACATAACCCTAAAATGCTTTTGGCAGCAAGCGGTCGGCTCATCACGCCAGCCTCGGCTGCCGATTTTGGCAAGGAGCAGAACTGCCGGACCAAGGAGCTGATTTGTAAGACTTCTGCACCTCTGCAAAATCGGCACCTGTTCTTAAATTTAAAAACTCAAATGAAACATAATACACTAATCTGTCCATCCATTTGTCTTCTAACTGTGTATCCTGGTCAGGGTTACAGGTCAAATCAAATCTATCCATAATAAAATTATGACTCCTTATTTTCCTCTCTACTATTCTTCCTTGTTATCTTTTAAGAGCACCGTAAATGTAAAGATGTAACTAAGGCTGAAAAATTATAAATAATACCACCAGGAGTGTGATAATGAACTAATAGCTAGACTGTATTAATTTTCTGGGTGAATTTGCATTGTGCAGCTGACACATAGATATTTAATGAGACACAAATATACAAACCTCTGTTTATCAGATAATTTTTTATTATTTATGCATAATCAAAAAATCAATTTTTTTTCTGGACATTCCGATGACTGTAAATTACACATAAGTGCCAATGTCATCAGGGACTCTCTTCTTATTCGGTTAGACAGATGTTTTTCTTTTGATGCTGTAGATCATGAAATTTCAATATTACTTCTTTGGCTCAGAATGCTATATACGACCATAACAGCAATGATAGGCTGCCCTGGGGGACAGTGTTTCATACCAGCATTACTATCAGAATTTCACAAGGTTTAGCCTTATCCTTCTGCTTGTCTCATCATGAAAGATCTCTTCCATCCTTATTCCACAACCCCTTATTCAGGCAGGAAAGTGAACAACGTAGGAACCAAAGCCTAAAGTGTCATTTTAAAAGCGGATTCAAGTTTTCAGGAACACGGGAAACCTCACTAAAGCGGCTTTTTCAATTATAAGCTGGAGCAGATCAATGAAGCGTGTGTGACAAGGTGTGTGTGTGTGCGTGTCACGCAAGCGGGGTGAGTACTGCATGACACTGCTAAACTGGAGAAGAGAAGGCTGAATTCTAGCACAGTCAGACACCTGTCATTGCATGCATTTTGATTCATGTATTTTTGATTCAAACCCAGGTTGCACTGTCTTACCCCATGAGGCTCAGGGGTCAGATGGCTGCCCCAGCCGTTTTTTCAATAGCATCACTATTATTATTCATTTATTTTGTTCTGTAAACAAGTTCTTCATAGACTTATGTAGGTTCCTGCAATTAGGGTTAGGGTTTACATTTACAGAGGACACACCCCAAGACACACCCCCATTTCTGTACACATGTCACCCTCGTCGCCGCCACCTTACCACACTACCGCCACGGTCCCGCCAGGCCTGCTGCTGGCAAGGCTGCCAGGTGAAAGCCATTAGCTGGTGGCGGCCACACGCTTATTCCTCTGCGTGTATCGTGCATCATTTAACTGTTTACCAAAGAAGTACAGAAAAGGGGGATTTTGGAAGACAAACAGCCCCGTTTATTGGTAGCCAGACACACGACCCTCGATATTTCAGGTGTCTCTTGTGACAAGCTTCTGACTCACTTTCCACCCGGCCCTTGTTCCGCCAGCAGAAATACATCGATCAGCTCGACTACCTTGAGCTCGCCAGCTACTTATCATTCATCCGGAAAGGTACCCCCACATTACGTGAAGTGTTTACAACAGAAAACGCTGCATTGGGCCACCATGTTAATGGATAGCTAGAGAGTAATAGTGAGCCTGAAAGAGGACTTGGAGATGATGACATCACCATGGAGACACAGTAAGCTCTTCACCTCCAGCCTGTTTTTTTTCCATCCGCCAGGCCATTCACAGGTACGAAAGACCCATCTGGGGAGGTGATATCGACTCTTGTGAAAAGAGCAGTTCAGGCAGATGTGGAAATGCGTAGTGAGAGAAGGCTTTGAGAATAAAATCCGAGGCCACTTTCCAGTATCTCACAAATGAAACAAACATCGGAGGTGGGACCAGCACCTTGAGGAGAAGGCAGTGTTTCAGGGCACCAGGCAAAATAACAGCAATGGAAATCCCGGAGTGACATATATATCATATATATATATATATATTAAGATTAACACAGCAGCCCGGCCCATCACGGCCCCCAGCTCTCTTGGCCTCTTGCCGCCCCCCCCCAAACACACTCATTTGTGTATGATGGCAGTGGAGTGCAGACTTCCTGTCATGGGATTAACTCTGATAACACACATACTTAAAAATGTTATCAGGGTGTCTTCATAAATGTCAGATAATGTCACCGTCATCATTTTTTTTAACAAAAAGTAGATTAGAGTGTGAGTAATACCATGCAGAAAAATCTGTAAGGCTGACACAGAGGACTGCACCTAACTGGATCCATGCTGAATGAAAGATTGCAGGTGTGCATGTTTTTGCTGCACCCGTATCCAAGTCCTGCATACTTTAGGGTGCAAGGGGGCACTAATACATGGTAAATATTTCTGAGATTATGATCCAGAGCATTTCCCTCCCCCCTCCCAGTCAGGGTCTTGTAGTATCTCCGAGCACAGCTGGTCCTGGTCCGTCATTATTGTCTGAAACGGCCCCTGCTAATCTGGGGGCCTTCCAATGTTATTGTCTGAAACGGCCCCTGGTAATCTGGGTGCCTTCCGCCATTATCGTCTGGAACGGCCCCTGCTAATCTGGGGGCCTTCCGCCGTTATTGTCTGGAACGGCCCCTGATAATCTGGGGGCCTTCCGACGTTATCGTCTGGAACGGCCCCTGCTAATCTGGGTGCCTTTCCGCCATTATCGTCTGGAACGGCCCCTGCTAATCTGGGGGCCTTCCGACATTATTGTCTGGAACGGCCCCTGCTAATCTGGGTGCCTTCCGCCATTATCGTCTGGAACGGCCCCTGTTAATCCGGGGGGCTTTCGCCGTTATCGTCTGGAACGGCCCCTGTTAATCCGGGGGGCTTTCGCCGTTATCGTCTGGAACGGCCCCTGCTAATCCGGGGGCCTTCCGATGTTATCATCTGAAACGGCCCCTGCTAATCTGGGGGCCTTCCGCCATTATTGTTTAAATGCGTCAAATGTGCAGGACTTCCATTGTTATTGTCTGATGGGTGCTGTTAACACTAGGACAAACAGATACTCCATGTTCATTAAATCGGTGCAGAACTCCTTTTAATTAATAAGGAAATCAATTAAGTCATAGCAAGAGCATAGGGCTGTCTGAGTGGGACACTTCCAGGCAGGGCTGGCCCATTGTGGGGAGGGGGGGGGGTGTCTCCTGGTGGCTCTCGTCTCCTCCTACCAGCCAGACACACCAGATCAGATACCAAAATAACTGCGCATCTCTAGGCCATATAACTCACTTTGGGTAATATAAGTCTGCCAGACAAGTCAATTGGTTCTCTGGGAAAATGATTGGGGTTAAAGACTTAGTACTGTGACCCAAATGTTACTGGTTTAAGTCCTGAGAGAGCCTCTACTCTGCTAGCATCAGAGAAGCAGTTAGCCTGGTTAACCCCGGGAAAATATCCACCCATGTCAAATTACTCGTAGCTGTTCCCCATTTGAGGCTCATTACATGTGACCCCTTGTGTTAGACTTATCAATGGTTCACACAAATTCCTTATGTAGTCCGCATTATCATCGCATATGTGTGCCTGCTCTTGCCCTGTTCCTTGTCGGTCATTGTTTATATAGCTGTTAGTGTTAGAGTTAGTGCTGTGAGTTAGTACTGGTGTTGTACATTTGCTACTTTTTATGCTTCCCATGTCTGTAGTTAGTCCTGGTTCCTCCTGGTTGCCCCCTCCTATCTCCTGTTTTGACACATGGTTATCTATAAACTTGCATGAAAACCAAGAAGGCACCTGTGATACTAATTAAGGTTAAACAATGATTTTGAAACATGACTATAATGCAAGGATAAATAGGTACCAAAAAATCTGTCCATACTGTTTTAGCATATCTTTGCAAAACTAACAACAAATGATTTCTTTTCATAATTTTATTGGTTTACTCTATCACGTACTAAAGGCATGCAGGTATACATTAGACAATTGCTTTCAGTTGAATCACTTTTCAGGAGAAATGAAGGATTGTTTCAATGAGCTGTAGGGGTCCAACAATTTTTTTTTTGATCAAGACAGAAACGAGAGCATGGAACACCTATACTGGCCTCATTGTATTGGCTCCCAGTTCAGAATAGGATCCAGTTCAAAGTGGGTTTGAATGGGTCATGTCTCCCGTATGTTACAGATTTACTTGGCTACCATTGTGGGCCCAGATAGCAGAGAACATCTGACAAACTTTTACTTTCTGTACCACAAACCAGGCATAATCCAAAAGGTGACTGTGCTTCTTCTTTGTACGCATCTACCTTCCAGGGGGGATTAGGTCCTCTCCTTTATCCCTATTTTTCAATCATGATTAAAAACCCATTTTTATAGATTGGCTTTTAGTGCTGATCATTGACAATCTTATTTTATTATTTTGACCCTTGGTTGCATTGTATTTTAACTATCTATGGTGTTGTGTTAATTATGTTTTGTTTGTGCTAATTTTGTATGGCACTTTGGAAAACTTTGATTGTATCAGAGACTCAATCCCTGGTCCCGGGTTTAGACACCAGGACTAACCACTGCATCACCAAATTGCCCATGTTCATTATGTTGTTATCAGATAGATGTCATGTATGATACAAATACATAATGATTCAGAAAACAAATTGTAATATATATACTTTCATGTTTCAGCAAACAAGTTATGACAATAGGACCTAACCACTGAATCACTTTCAGGAGAAATGAAGCATTGTTTCAATGAGCTGTAAGGGTCCAACATTGTGTACATTTTGAAACTGCGGCTCTGCAATGAGAGCCCTCTCGGCGTGCTCGCTGACTGCTCCTGAAACTGCGGCTCTGAGATGAGAGCCCTCTCGGCGTGCTCACAGACTGCTCCTGAAACTTCAGCTCTGCGATGAGAGCCCTCTCGGCGTGCTCGCAGACTGCTCCTGAAAATGCGGCTCTGCGATGAGAGCCCTCTCGGCGTGCTCGCTGACTGCTCCTGAAACTGCAGCTCTGCAGTCAGAGCCCTCTCGGCGTGCTCGCTGACTGCTCCTGAAACTGCGGCTCTGAGATGAGAGCCCTCTCGGCGTG
>JABFEA020000002.1:15027519-15043979 GCA_019775915.2 Cyphomyrus plagiostoma | reverse complement strand
CAGGCCTCTCTGCTCAGTAATGAGTGAGCGCTCCTGTACGGCGGCAGTGCAGGCCTCTCTGCTCAGTAATGAGTGAGCGCTCCTGTACAGCAGCAGTGTGGGCCTCTCTGCCCGGTAATGAGTGAGTGCTCCTGTATGGTGGCAGTGCAGGCCTCTCTTCCCGGAGGCCCGGTATTGAGGGAGCGCTCCTGTACAGCGACATTGCGGGCCTCTCAGCCCCTGTCTTGAAGGGCAGCATGAAAAGTTAGTTTTCATTTTTATAATGCCATTTTGCTTCCTGGCATTATTAAATGTCCTATGTTAAAAAGGAAATTAAAAATTCAAAGCATTCAAATCTAATATGGCTTACATTGATAAATGTCCAAGAGTACATGTGAATAATGAAAAAAGGAAAAAAGGAAGAAAAGAAAAATTCAAAGTAAATAGATGAATAAAAGTTACACATGATTCTTAAAACATGAAATTTCCCAAAGCAGCTTCCATCCCCATTGAATTTCCATGGATTCTAGCTGCAACTGACTCTACGGGTCACTGGGGTGTAGCTCCAGGCTACTCAGGCTTCGTGCGGCACGCCTTTTGGCCCACGAGTCGGGCTACATTAATGCGTGGGGATTAAGAAGCCTGGAGCTGCATTTAAAGTTTACAAGCCGACCCTTCTGCTGCATGATTGGGCAGTTCAGCCCTGATAATCAGAAGTGTGTCAGGAAAAGCCACCACCAAGCGGCCAGAACACAGCCTGCCGAAGCAGCCTGACAGAACGCTTGCCTATGTAAAGAGGATCTTTAGATTTCCAGGAGTAATTCATGCATTGATGTGAAACAATTACAAAAAAAATGAAAGAAGCATAAATAAGGAGGAAAAAAAGTAGCTCCTGTGAGCAACAGAGGTTTCTAAATATTTTCTCTTTCAGAAAAAATGGAAATGGATTTAAGCAACAGCGCATGGTGGTGAGTCCTGAGACCTGATCTGAGTCCATGTTAGATGTGTCAGACCTAGTACCACTGAAAATAAATGGGGGTGTTCACTTCCTGTTCAGTAGACGGTGGTTCATCCAACGAGATAAAACAGCATACTGCAAACACCCTCCCGCACTCATAAAACAAACGGACCATATCCCAGAAGGCATCGCCATATCCGAGTGGAGTCCTCCTTCAAAGGATGATGATGATGATGACGATGATGATGATGTCACAGTGCCTGTGATTGGACCAGGCTGGGGCCTTGCACCAAAACCACCCCTCCAAACATGTACTAAGCTCCTGTGCTTCAGGAGCCAGGGGAACAAAAGGTCCTTTCCATGGACTTGCTGGATTGTCAGCTTTTGATCCTAAAGAAAAAAAATAAAGATCTCTGTCTCTCTGAGCCTGAGCTTGTTAATGATGCAGAGATAGGACTGGAAGAGCAAGACCTGCCAGGGGCTGCACTGTCCCCAAGCACCTCATCAGCTGGCATACAGACTACATCGCTATTTATAGTGGCTCCCTGACGTGTGAACATTCAGCGTGCGCCCCACCCCCTCACCCCTGCCCCCCATCTCTCACGCATTGCTTACAGCCGCCCGTCCTGCAGATCGGCCGGAAACGCTTAGGCTCAACCCCGCCGGCAAGGCCCAATACAGCAGGCTGGCATGTGCTCATCAAATTCCCCATGCTGGTACCAAGGCAGCGAGATCCACCGGCCCTTACAGGGACTCCATCTGCAAGCGCCCTTCTCCCAGAAGTCGGAGCTCTGACTCCGGAGTGGGGGGGAGAGTGCAGCCGATGGGAAGTCTGACTCAATCTTCTTTTTTCCATCAAGTGATACATTTACACCTACGTTTCATGCCCTTAATAAGGAGTCAGAAACATGTCCCCATAAATGTCACCTACTAAAAGTTATGCTGTTCGGTATTAAACTTTAGCTGTTTTTCTTTGGTTTTGCAGACAACACTAATCACAGTTAACTCTGCAAGACGCTGCTTCTGTTTGTTTGTCTGTGTATTTCAGGATGCTCAAACCAGGTGAGCTGTGGTATTTTTCGCTGCTCTTTGCACCCTGAACCAGCACCCCCTCTCTCTGTCGAGCAAGACATCGTGCTAATTACATAGCTCGAAGTTGTATTTTCGTGGCTCAACAGGATGATTTAAGCCATGCTGGCAACAAGGACCAGGAGTCGCTGATTGATGAAAGGTTCGCATGAATATTTCAGTGGAGCCCTTTTCTATCATGGCCTGGGAAAGGAACCTCCAACAGCACAAGGTCATGCCCTAAAAACTGAGGTGCCTTCAGACCGTAGCGTGGAGCCACTGCCTTCTGCAGACACGCTGGGCCTCAAGCCTCTGATGGACAAGAGAAAGGGATGCGGCATCTATCATAACAGCACCCCATGCTGGACTAATCTCCTCACCATGGCTCCCCATGGAGAAGCACTCCAATTAACCATGGAAACTGAGACAATGGGACTGGTAGGATGTCATTCATCTTATACCCTAAAAAACAAAAGCTTTCCAAATCTATGTCCTTCCCCCTGGTGCTCTCCAAGGCCATCCAGGGCTGGAGACCTTCCTCACTCTTCAGCCCCTTCACTCCATTGCTGTCCAGCTTGGCAGCTCTGCACTTGTGGCTGGGTGAGCGCTGGCTCACACAAGGAGAGGCAGTGGCTTCATCCAACGAAAGGCACTTAAATGTCTGTCAGGTTCCCAGGCGCTCCGAGGTGAGAGTCAGCATCTGATGGAGGTGCCTGTCAAGTGACTGGCTAAATAGGCACATAATCAGGGATGGGAATGACGGCGCTATAAACGCCGTTACTAATGGCAATACCTTTTTCAGTAACAAGTAATCAAACAAATTACTGTTTCCCCCGTTATAATGCCGTTACCGTTACTGACAATAAAATGCGCGTTACTATAACTGAGAACACTGAAGCGGCTTTCATGTGAAGCAACGTCTCTCAGCCATAGGACCTCTCTTTTTCTGGGGTGTGTGCGTGTGTGTGTTTAGGACCGGGCGGGACACATAACCAGTGATGATGATTGGTGTGTCTGTAAACGTGGTGTAACTGACAACGCGGTGATTGGCTTAGATTGAGTAAATTTCCATTGTTTACCAATCAGAGGCAGAGTAGTGCGGATGTTCACACACAAGCACACGCATGGTCAGTTGCACACACCAACATCCAGGAATCACAACGATGGCAATTCCAACAAGTTGAAAGGTAGCTTTTGCAAATTGGAAGTATAAGCGCTACTTTTCCCTCGCTGAGGTGAAAGGCAAAAATGTTTATGTAACGTGCAACTTATGCCCAGGAGAAAAGAGTCTCTCTGCGTCAGTGACAAGTAATTCTACAAGTAATTCTACTGAAGCACCTCACATCGTCACATGCCACCGCAAAATTAGTGGCTAAGAACACAGGTGATAATGTGAGCTCTGCTACTAAAGGAGGAGACGAAGCCACAACATCAAAAGCAACTAAAACTTGATTTGTTTTCCACCGCAAACACTTATTACTCAGACAGAATTAAACAAAATAATATCTAGATATATAGTTGAGGACATGCTGCTGTTGTCTATACAGTTGAGTCAGATTCTTTCAGGCAATCACTGCGAAAATACCCACAACAGATGGGGTAAGCCCCCCATGCAAAAAGACTTTTTCAAAGTACATTGACGCAGAGTATGCTAGAATGAATTCCGAACTCAAAAACACATTGAAAGAGATTTGAAGAGAATGTATCTCTACAACATTTGTTTATTTTTGGTACATTTCTTCAGAAGCATAATTTATATTTAGACGAGTTGTGGTCTGTGCAATAAATATTTAAAGTTATTGTGCTTTATTGTTCCGCTATAGTAATGAAAATATTTATAATAATATGTTGAATTTGATAATTGTCTCTCATGTTGTCCCACAACAACATTAAAATAGTGTAGATTAGTGTACAATGTTTTATATTTATTTTATAGTTATATTAAATCAGATTTTTTTTAAGTAACACAATAGTTACTTTGCCTGGTAATTAGTTACTATTATAATGATGTAAATCAGTTACTAACTCAGTTACTATTTGTGAGAAGTAACTATTACCTATAACTAATTACTTTTTAGAAGGTACGTGCCCAACACTGTACACAATACATGACAACGGGCAGTGCGGTGAAGAAAAGGAAAAAACCTGAGGCTCCACATTCTTCCTGGTTATGAATAGACAGCACATTCTCACCTCTGCCCTCCCTTTCAGCATGACAGAAATAGTAGTGGACATGCTGATGTACCTGCTGCTATAAAGGCGAATGTCAGGGGAGAGAAAGATATTTTCAATCCCACTTGTCCTCTGCCTATAAAAGCAGACAGTGGAACTTAACTGGCAATATTTCAAGCATTCCTCATATTATTAAAAAGGGCAACCTATGGTCTTTATAATAGATCCAAGTCTTTAATAATATGCAATGTCGCAAGTTAAAGTGCCAGTACTAGCAGGCTACTTGGGGGGGGGGGAAAGCTGCGCATGCACACACGCCCCTCCCCAAGAAACTGGCCTTGAGTGTCTCTCTGCTGAAGCATCAATAAAGAAGCACAACACGTCTTTGTCCCCCTCAATCACTCATCCACATGATCCAGATTACAGTTACTCATATCTGTCGGGTTCCTGTTAGGTGTCAGCAGCGATGCCACCTACAGTTCAGCCCAGGAAATCCACCTGCAGCTAAGCAGGCTTGAGCCTGGTCAGTACTTGGATGGGAGATTAATTAGGAAAGATGGGTTCCTACTGGAAGAGGTGTTGGTGTGGCCAACAGGTTAGCCTGCTCTGTGTGGGTCCCAATGCCCCAGTGCAGTGACAGGGACACTGTGCTGTACAAATGGTCCTGCCTTTTGAATGAGATGTACAAATGAGGTCCTGACTCTCTGAAGCCATAAAAGATTCATGAGCATCTTTCTTAAGAGGAGGGATGGTACACCGATGTCCTGGCTGACCCTAACCATCCTAATCATCCCCTATATCTAACTGGTGAGTTCTCCCCTGCCCCTTCATCACCCTAGCTACTGTGTGGTTAGTGTACTGGTGTACAATGGCTGCTGCCCCTCATCCAAGTGGGTGCTACAGAGGCAATGGGGACCATCAACACTGTGTAAAGTGCTTTGGGTCTCTTTAAGAGTACAATATAAATGAAATATTCATTCAGTTCCACACCCCCCCCCCCCACTCACACACACACATACAGTACACACATGAAAAGTCTTATTAACAAATTTGTCTCCTACAGCTGATCTGGTACACAATGCATCACAAAGAGAGATTTCAGAAGAAATTCACCAGATTAACCCACAGTTCACAGTTCCCTCTCTGCAGAGCACCGTGCAAAACATCTACTTTAGTCTGCCATCCACGGAATAGTCTCCTTAATTAAAAGCAGGACCAATCTGTTGGAGCACTCTACACTCACCACGGGGCTCCTGTCATAAAGACCTCAATGGTAAAATTGGGAAGCTTGGATAAAAAATATTGAAAAGGGCAAATAGATTTTTGAGAAACGCTCTGCTGTGGTAAATCAATATCCATAGATTGATAGAATAAGGAGCCGGCAGGCTCGTCTGCTCCTGCCAGTCCATTACGCTTACTTCCTGTCACAGAACATCGCACATCTCAGCGAAGTGTTTTGGGGGGGGCTTCTCAGGCAATGCTCAAGGGTGTGCCTGCCACGCACAGCCCTTCGCTGCCTTACCTGACCCCCATACTGCGAATTGAGCCCCGCCACACGTGAGGGGAAGCAGCGTGATGCTGAGCTGTTATGTACCTCACGCTGCATCGCAAACGCAAAGCAAAAGAATTTCCTTCAAAAAAGATGACATCAGTATCAGGTAAACATCCCCACAAACACACATGGTCCCCCAGCAATGGCAAAGCCTGTCAGTACTGCCATGTCTTCACTAGCCAAAATAAACTTCCTCTCCTTCAGTCCCCTAGTTAGTCACTATAGCAACAGTTGCTGTTGCTGTGATACAAGCTGACTTGCATACAGGGTCTTCCTTCACATGTCCTCATTCTGTACGCCACTCTGCTCTCCAGATCTTTCATATTTCCCCATATTTTGTTGAAAAATATTTACGGCCATTATACTGTGGGTCAGACTGCACAGTTCACATCTACAGGATATTGTCAATAAAAACAGGCTTCTTTTGCACACTTAGGGAGGAATGCAGTCACATTTATATATCTATATTCCACAACATAAGATGCTTCCTTCTCCATCCTTTGTCCATCTTCTAGCTGCTTATCCTGCATGGTACTGCAAGGAGTGCTGTAGCACAGGGCAGAGGGCTAGGGATGACACCCCTGTCCATCGCAGACACAATCAAACACTATGGGTAATTTAGAGAAGGTAATGAGCCTTTGTAATGTTCAAAGACATTAAAAACTCATATTCTGCTAAATATTTAATAAAAATTAGCCTATTTACCATTTAAAAACCTCACAGCCAGGTTTTTGCAGGTGTCTTTTCCATGCTGGTCTCAGTCAGAGCCAGGCAACAGAGCTGATACCTGAGTCTGTGTGCAGTGAAGGCTGCCTAGGTGTCTTTGGACAATGACGGCAGCTGCAGGGGACCGAGGATGCCATGCTGCCCAGGATCTGCTGCCTGACAGAGACCTTGCCAAGCTCCTCCATCCTGCCATCATTGGACCAGCAGCCTCCCCCAGGCCAAAGGACACAAGGATCCCAGTGCAGCTATAAAAACATGGCTGAATGCCAACAGACAGTCGACGAGTGGCAGCATACATTTATGTCACCTTATGCACATTATTATAGATGGGAATTTTAGTCAAAATTAATATTCAAATTATTCAAATAATGTCATAGGTCAAGAAATTTTTACTTTTTGTTTCACAAAAAGTCAAAAAAGGAGAATCTTATAATACTGTTTGTGCTAATTCAAACATATAATCAGAATTTACTGATCATGCAACGATTTTGCGTGAGAAAAGAGAAAAAAGGAAAAAAGAAAAAGAAAGAAAAAATAGAAAGAAAAAAGAGTGACATTCAATTAAGCCTTACTCTATACGTAAAGACAAAAGTGTATGGTTTTCCGCTGTGCTTGGCATCAGGAAAATCCCACTTAAGGGTCCAGCAGAAGTCAGCCAGCATACTGGGACTCCACTTGCTTTGATACTGTTTTTCCAAAGAGACAGAGCATCACGCTGTCTCAACAAGTCCTAAAATGTTACTGCCTGTAAACTGATTTACAGTACAGTGAGCCCTTCTGTAAAGGCCTAAAATATCCATAAATAGGAATAAAATTTTTCTTAAAATAACTCTTAAATATGCCCATATATTCTTAATAAGGAATTATTCACTGCTCAAAAAAAAAAATAAAGCAACACATCAGATCTCAATGGGAAAAAAGTCAATCTGGATATCTATACTGATATGGGTAAAGCGTTGGGCATGGAAGGATGGAAATGAAAATGATCAACCTACAGGGGGCTGAATTCAAAGACACCCGAAAATCAAAGTGAAAAAATGATGTGGCAGGCTGGTCCATTTTGCCGAGATTTCACTGCAGCAACTCAAAAACGTATTCAGTAGTTTGTGACCCCAAAGTGCTTCTCTGCATCTGACAACATCGGGACATGCTCCTAATGAGATGACAGATGGCTTCCTGGGGGATCTACTCCCAGGTCTGGACCAGGGCATCACTGAGCTCCTGGACAGTTCAATGCACCAAGCTCTGCTCTCATCTGTGAAAAGCACAGGGTGCCAGTGGCGGACCTGCCAATTCTGGAATTCTATGGCAAATGCCAATCGAACTCCATGGTGCCGGCCAGTGAGCACAGGGCCCACTAGAGAATGTCGGGCCCTCAGGCCACCCTCATGAAGTCTGTTTCTGATTGTTTGGTCAGAGACATTCACACTAGTGGCCTGCTGAAGGTCATTTTGCAGGGCTCTGACATTGCTTATCCTGTTCTTCCTTGCACAAAGGAGCAGATACTGGCCCTGCTGATAGGTTAAGGACCTTCTATGGCACCGTCCAAATCTCCTAGAGTAACTGCCTATCTCCTGGAATCTGCTCCATGCCCTTGAGACTGTGCTGGGAGACACAGCAAACCATCTGGCAATGGCGCATGTATTGATGTGCCAACCTGGAGGAGTTGAACTACCTGTCCAACCTCTGTAGGGTCCAAGTATCTCCACATGTTACCAGTAGTGACACTGACCGTAGCCAAATGTAAAACTAGTGGGAAAAAAAAATCAGACAAGATGAGGAGGGAAAAACGTCAGTGGTCTCCACCTGTTAAACCTGTTTTGGGGATCGTCTCATTGTTGCCCCTCTAGTGCACCAGCTGAAATTGATCAACAGCCCCCTCTGCTACTTAACTGACCAGAACAATATCCCAGATGTTTCATTGACTTGGTGCTATACTCTGATTAAAAAGTGTCCCTTTCATTTTTTGAACAGAGTATAATATCAGTGCAACCTAAAATTGGAAAACTATAGGTGAGAGCAAAATCCTGAATGCATTTCCTAAATCAGCATTAAGAAGTACATACAAGATACCCCTTAGCTGTCCCATGAAAAAACAACCAGTGTTATGCGAAACAGCCGTGTTTTAAACATTTTATTATTGTTGTAACAGGACTGGCCATTTCTCAAAAACCTTACATGATGTGAAAATTCTGAAATTATTTCTGTGACTGGCATCACAAAATCTATTGGCACACCAACAATTGTAAAGGAAACAAAAACCTTATAGCCTAATGCAGTGTTTTGATTAACCACAGCCTCACCACACACGGAGAAATGTGTATTAATAAGAATGGATCAAAATATTTATGTTCATACAAAATGAAAGCTCAAGTGCAGTAGCATACAATGATGTTGAACGGTGATTTTTTAACAACACAATCCTCATACTTATCTTTTATAAAGGATGCATTAATGTATTTACATAGAAAATTAGACCTCACTTGCTGGTGCAAATTGACAGCTTAAAGTGTTAAAAGCAGGCTTGAAACTAGGGCTGAACTATAATCACAAAAGTTCACACTGCGATATCTGTAATCTTTGCAGAAAATACTGTAGCGCTGGCGGGGCGTAAATGTCCCAGCATGCCACTTGTATTTATTGTAAATACTCGTGATGTGTTTCCCTGTTGTCGTGTGTGTTTGGTTCTGTTTTGTGAGAACCCTGTATGATCGTTGCGTGTTTCTAGTCTTGTGTACCTAGTGATGGTCCAGCGCCTGACCTCCCTGTGTTTCCCTGTGTTTGAGGTTCGATGCTGGTTGGGTGCCTATTATAGTCCTGCTAAGAACTGCGATTAAAAAATGTGTTTTTCCTGGAAAGGAAATCTCTTAATTCGTCCTGCGTTGCTCTCGTGATGCCAATGCCTGGCGGTACAATATTACAATACAGTGGTACCTCAGTTCTCGAACTCACTAGAACTCAAATTTCTTGAAAGTTGAACAAACCAGTTTCACCTGGAACTCGATCTGAATATCAGAAGTCGAACCGTGAACGCTGACCCAATATAAATTGTACGCACCAGGAATTGAGTCATACTACAATGCAATTCTTACTTGAATGCCTTCTTCACAGACTGGACGATTAACCAAATAAAGCAGCGCAACATTACAGTAACTAACAATAAATAAACCATGAAATTACGTATACTAATAAAGCATTTACGTCATTTAGACTATTTTACCAGGTAAATTAACCGAAAACCAGTTCTCACTGCTTTACATGATATTTGGGAGAAATAGCTGATTACGCATAAGAACTGCCTGAGATACAAACGTCATTCGTGTAACTAAACTCTTCAGCCAATAAGGGCAAAGGCGTGTAGTCACGGAGGCGGTTCCAGTTTGTGCAGCTGGTTGAGAGGTCGCAATCAGAATTAAGCCAGCACTGTAAGCAAGTCGAACGCAACCAATGACCGGACTGGGGAAACAAATTGAAACACGGACTTAATACGGAGGACTAATGACAACAACCAGAAACAGCAGATCACACGGGAATTCCACACGAGGTTAACGAGGTGGCGTGGCACACGGAAGGAGCAGATGATCGGGGCAGAATAGGGGTAATATTGGGATAAGATCTTTATCGTTTTGGAAGCCATTAAGAAAAAAATGCTCTACTTGTTTTATCCTGTTCATTTTGTGTTTACTCTAAAATTTTAAGAACAAATTTCACAGGACATGAATTTTAAGAACTTTTTAATGACAACCAAGCCAATCTAAATGTACATGTAAAATTAACAGCAGCAGAATCAGATTCTATTACATTTGCCCCTCTATCGAGGGATTCCAGTGTCCACCTGGGTGATGAAGCTGACTTTTGATCTATAACAGGTTCATACATGTAAGTGTCATGGTGTGTGACAGCTTTGGAAACATAAGTTTATGACCAGACCACTATAGACTAGGAGTGCAACAGTGCACGTATTCATACCGAAATGTTTTGGTACCGGTCTTTCGGCTCAGCACACACGTACCAAACTAATGCAGCAAACGTTGTGTTTCCCACAAAGAACATACAGAATGGGACAGATGAAGCTGCCCCACTACGAATGCACGGGTACGTACTAACAACGGGTACGTACTAACACGAAACTGGAAGTTGTTAATGTGAATACAAGTAAAAAAATTAACAGTTTTTTTTAAATGCTGCACCATATTGACATTTAGTTTATGCTTTTATTTTTTGAGTCAATATTTGTGTTGCACAATTCTAATATGAAGCTGAAAGCTGCTAATGTGAATACAGTATAGAATAGGTACAGTTAATTTTTTAAAAGTGCATCTTAATGGATACTTAATTTATTTTTATTTACTTGATTTACTTTTAAGTAAATTTTAGTTTTTTTATTAGTAGGTTGCCGCAATATTGACAGAGAAAGAGTCTGTTTGGTAAACCTTCTTTAATGAGGAAAAAAGGAAGCAATCTGTTTGATTTCTTTTACCAAAGATGTTCCAAAAAGGTACCAAACCGTGATGTTTGTGTAGCGTTACTCCCCTACTATAGATTAACTTAGCCAGTGCTGAACCTACATTGTAATTTTCCCGAGTTTGGCAAAACCATTTGAGTGACAGTGAGTGGCGTGTCCTTCACAGGGCACACAACCGAACGCTGGATCACGTACCAAAGTAAAGACTGCCACACATTTGCCTGCGGTGTGACATCAAGTTGAGGAGGCAGGAGAAAAACGTGCCAGATACACAGGGGGAGGGACCATCAATGAGCACGACCACACACACTATGCTCACTTTCCAAAACACTAGTAGAAAATGTAATGCGATACGTCTTTCTTTGAATGCCGACCTAACATTTCTGATCAGAGCAATTTCATACAGGCCTGAGTCTGCATATCACCACAACAAGACATTGATTAGTTTTGCAAAGGAGGGATAGGGATTAAGACTCTATTCCCCTGTGTGGCAGTTTGTATCCACAATGATGTTGCTGTTTCAGGCATCCTGGTGTCTGACAGATCTGCTATATTCCCATGTCTCCTGAGATTCTCACACCACTGGTACTGGTGTGGAGTGACCTCGTATTCATGTGCAGTTTTACATTGGAAGTGTTTAACATTGATTTCATCCAACAGCTGTGATAAACACCAGGAAATCCCACGTGGTAAGTGGTAAGTAATTATTCTGTTAACTAAGATAACCCTGGACCTGTTGCACTGGCTGCTTGTGCCTGTGCAGGTTGTGCTCTGGGTTCTGATTTCAATGGCTACAGCTACTGTCTGCCTTTTTTGGCTCTTTCTACATCCATACAATCAGACATTATCTAGCGATCCACAGTAAATCGGGCTCTGCACCAGGGCAAAAACAACCAGCATGATCCCTTTAGGGACTCAAAGCCAATAAGGACATTTTTTATTCTTCAGACACACAGATTGTCAGGACTGGTGCCCGCTTGGCTTGTCCTGTGAGTATTTTCCACGTAGTGTTGTGTAGGTCAATGGAGTAAGCATGTGGCTCAGGCACTGACATTCCTCTTGTCATGAGTTTGAGGTCTGCCTCACCAATAATAATAATAATAATAATACCCTTTAATGGTATCTATATACCTATGTTATGACTTGTTTATGTTTATGCCTTGTCTATGTTTTACTTGTGTTAATTGATTTTTCAGTGTTGATAACAGTCAGTGTTAGTTTCCTAGTGTCTAGTGTTAACTGTAATTTACTCCAACTGTCCCTTGTTGCTGCATGCCCTTAGTGATTGGTTAATTTAGTTATGGTTCTCACCTGTTCTGGGTTGTATCTCGTTTGTAGTGTGTTTAAGTTCATGTTCTGTTCCTCAGTGTTTCATTGTGACTGTTTCTCTGTGTTACTGTGTGCTTCTTAGTTATAGTTACCCTGTGTTTGTTTGCAGTTTCCTGTGTTCCTACCTATCACTGGTATTGTTGTTCCTGGTACTGCTCCCTGCCTTAGTTTAGTTTTGATCCCTCATTGGTCCCTTTGCTTTCTGTTTCTCCCTTGATGTTCTGTATTGTTAATAAAAACCTGTCTTGTTGGAGCTGCTACATGGATCCTTTCTTTCTTTGTCTGGCTACAGCAGATTCGGAGAGAATCCATATACACCCTCCTGCTTCCTCAGCTCATTAGTAAACTCCTTGGCAAACTTTTCTGGCCTCATTGTCCTCTGATTTAGAGCTCAGCTTTTGGAGTGCAAAGAATTTGTGTATATTGCTACCCTCGTAGCACCACATGCAACCCCGGATTCCGCTCAGGTCCTCCCCCAGATGGCTTTACATCTTGCATTCCATACCATCCAAATTTGAATGCCACGTTATGCTGGCTTGTAGAGCATGTATTGCCGGGAGGGACTGTATCTTCCGAACAGAAAGTATTCACCCACCATGACAAGAAAACTGGGATGGTATTACACAAAACACAATCGCCACCCACTTATGTCATTCACTTCTGGTGGTAGCTGACTTGTTTATCGATCAAGTATGACATCACTGTCCTCAAAATAAATCATCCTGCAGGTAACATGAAAATATACCAAGCAACATGGTTCATGCAAATACTGCCCTTCAACCCTCTATAGTCCAAAGACTTGCAGATCCTTCTGCTTTTGAGTAGCACCCTCCTGGTACCTCCAGCAGACCTGTGAGAGTCAGTAAGCTTTCCTCTTCAGTAAAACAGAATACGCATGAAACACCATGAACTCAAGTGACTGCTGCACCACATTTATTGTTCTGGAAACAGACATTCTATCTTGGCTTTGTTGTGAGAACAGGCCATTATGAATGGCAAAAATTCAAAATACATGAGACCCAGAATCACAACCCACTCTTGGAATAGAAATGGGTGGATGGACAAGTGGCACATTCCATCAAATAAGCATGCTGATTTTGGACTTTGAATGTTTACACACATGACCCTTAAAACCCAAAGGTCAATATGACCTATACCAGCAACTTTGTACACAAAGTCTGCCCTGAGTAATACTTCTGTGATACTGTGCTGCAAACATCTCACACCCAGCAAACAAAGCTGGAAATAAACCAACAAGCTTTTACCTTATAAAGCCTATAAATATATACGATAACCTAAAGAACGTTTTCATGTCTAATCTACAGTTACAATTCTGGTGTGACCAGCTCTCACCTCTCAGCCCGGTCCACTGCACAGACTGGAATATTGAACAATTGTGCTAAATAACACAATTCTGACTAGGCAATTGCTTCTTTAACAAAACCACTTTAGGTGTGGGGGTGGAGCAGATAATAAAACCATGTTCCTGGAGAGATTGGAAATCTGCTGCATAGGAAAAAAAATGGTTTGCTGATTACAGCTCTGTGTTAATGTGCTGAGCATTAAGAGCTGGGAGAGGAGGCCAATCACCACCAATCAGCAACCACCACCCCCCCCCCCCCCTAGAGAAAGGGGAATCATATCCAAGACGAGAAGACAGATTAAATAGCAGTAATTCTGAGCCTCCTAGGGTCACTACCTGCTGTACTGAACAAGCACAGTTATTTACCGAGCTTCATACGACATGGGCCAATGGAGCCGGGGGGGTGGGGGCAGGGCATAATTAGGAAGGTGTGTCTTTCTGCCCTAGTGGCTGCTGTGCCTGTCGAGAGACCAGGGGTGGAGGAACGCCAACACCAAACCCAGTGGGATCGTTAGCATGTAGCGTGTGTCAGAATGCATTTCCAGTGTACTAAGTCACTTGGTAATCAACACAAAACCACCCCCTGATGGCTCTCTCACAGCCAGTTACACTTGTCCATCTTAGCCAATCAGAGCAGGTGCATCAGCCCCAGCCTACGCCCTGCCTTTTTAACCTTTACATGTCACATTCTTTGGTAATTGTCACCTAGCCCGGTTCTCACCGTTCAGAGGATGAAACCACAAGGTGGCACGGAGGCCAAAGACAGATCCAGATGCACATTGTCAGGTGGCTCTGATGTTTCCCCAGTAAGTGATATTGCAAAGACATCACTCAGAATTACAGTCATGTGTGGCACTTGTAAAACTGCGAACATACAAATAACGACCTAAGCAATTTGCAGCAGCAGGCTTGGGCAGGCTGGCCTGGTGACGGCTGCATGCGCTTTGGGATTCTGCCACATCCTGACCCTGGTTAATTAAAATGATCAGGGCAGAGAGCACTGCAAGACTTTTGCAGGTGTGAAACACAATTTAGCCCTTTCCCACTGCAGAGGATCCACTGAGCTTGACACTGGAAGTAGCGCCTTCGGGGCAGGGGGGTGGGCGGCATTGGCATTCTTGAATTATTTTTCCCACCCCCTTCCACTCTTCTTGGCAAAGAAGTTCCACTAAAGTTTTACTACAGTTCTCTTGAATTTCTTGGAAAATCTTTGACTAGAGTTTTATTGATGCAATCAGCGTTATAAGCATAATTTTACTTCTATAGATTTACACCAAAATTTAAGATAAAAAGACATATTTTCATATCTTTTTTACTATTGCGGGGATCAAATGAAGCAATATTTATCAGTACAGGCCAGCAGTGAGCCAGGAACCCATCACCGGTTAATGAATGCAATGCTCTCATTGACCCATCGGTTGGGCTGAAGTGTAGTTAAAGATGACAACTGGAAAAATCCTGCTGATTGGTTCACCGAATCATCAACTGCCCATAGATTCACGATAAAACAGCAAGAGATTCCCATCAGATTTATTTTGAGTAAACAAGTAACCAGTTCTTCACTTTAGGGCCATGGGACACCATGTCCTCTCATCATGAAGCAAACTTGTGGGGCGGTGAGTGAATTTAACTTACTTTGAATCTGTGAGATGAAGCTGTGTGACACATGATCAAACAGACAAACAAAATAAATAAATAAATAAATAAGCGGGACAGTGGAATGAGGGCCAAGCCATATGGCGCTGTAAACAGACGGGCACTTCAATCGAACCCTCGTCCTCCCTTTGTTTCACAATGCTAATCCTTTACTGCCATCTGGAAATAAAGCATACCCTTAAAGAAGCCCTTACTGCTTTAACTGGCCAAAACACAGGGTACAGAAGTGGGCCTAAGGATGAGTACTTCAAGGAGGTGCAGTCGACGGCTCAAGCGTGTTTCAATTTACCCACCGTATATTAGGCTGAGGAGGTAAAACACTGAATAAGTGATGTCACTGGGCAGGGTAGGGCCTCTCCAACCACAGGCTCTGGCCTTGGCCCACAGCTGGGTTCATTTTTATTTCAGACCATCCCGTTAATGAGGGGAAGGAAGCCATTGATTTGTATATTTGTCTTATTTCCATGCGAGCTCATTAAACAAAGCCTGGAGATTTTATGACAGCCCCCCCCCCCAATTCAACAGATTCAACTGTAAGCCTGTCAAAATTCTTGATCTGGATGGCCTACAATATTAGTGGGGGGTCGTCGTTCAGTGCCAGTCATGCCAAAAAAGTAACATCATCAATAAAATGTCAGAGCAGGCTTTATTCAAACTGGTGAGAGCATCATGATCCTATGAAGACTGACCCCCCCAATCACCAGTGTGGAGGAGTAGCAGAGGCCAGAGGTCTCTGGGACCTTATGGAGAAATGAATTAATGAAATGAATTAAATGATCAAGTTACACCATCATGGCACGGGGGGGATGGGGGGGGGGGGGGTTGTTGCCGTAAAATTGCCAGGCTTCATTTAATGAGCTCGCATGGAAATAAAGCAAATGTACAGATCGATGGCATCCTTCCCCTCATTAACGGGATGGTCTCTTCCAGCACCTCTTAAGCATCTGCGGCGGCATTCTCCTAGGATGGCAAGAGGAGGGCATGGGAGTGACATAGTGTGGGAGTGAGCAGTCGAGGCCAAACACAAGCGCAAAGGCGAGGGAGCTCAAGAGCGAGGAAATGCAAGAATGAGCAGGCAAGGCCAAACAAGCAAAAAGCGAGAGAACACAGGAGCAAGGAATTGTGGGAGTGAGCAGGCACAAATGTAAGGGACAATGGGAGTGACATAGTCTGGGAGTGAGCAGGCACAAAA
>JABFEA020000002.1:14979245-14993913 GCA_019775915.2 Cyphomyrus plagiostoma | reverse complement strand
TTGGGCTTTGTCCACTCCAGGGTACTCCATTTCTCCCCCGCCGTTCTTTGTGTACAAACCACTCAACCCCTTGTCTTTGTTTTGGTTTAAAAAATAACGCCCCCCCCCCCCCCCCGAATGGCGCAGTTATAATGACCAGCAGACCCATATTGCTCTAAACAATACAGCTGAAGATGGTTTTGTACCTGAAAGGCCCTCATTCTCGTCTTTGGTGTTTTGTTCTTCGTCACAACCTGGGACTGGCTGCCTCTTGAATACAGTTTCCTAGTCTTTTTTATTTTTGTACTCAGGCATAGAGAGGCGGCATCATTAAAAGTGTCGCCATGGGCTCGGTGCATGGCCAAAGTGGCCATTACGGGATCACAGAAACTGGCAGAGCCAAAGGTCAGCACTCATTTACCCAACATGGGGGCTCTTCACCTTTCCAGTCATACACCCTGCGAGACGTAGGGGGCAGTGCTGCGTGCCTGTGGCAAGGGAGGTGTTAGAAATTAACACTCTTTTTCTGTTTTTCCCATTTGGTGAAAATCTCCTGCTCGCTCTAATTACCCTTACCCCAGATCCCTCACCTTCTGCCCCCCTATCAATCTGCTGGCTGGTACCCTCCCTGCTGGGGGACTTTGTGCTGGGAGCCCATTAAATTTCTGCCCCTAGGCCATTGCTCCCTGTCCTGGTGTGTCCAGCCCTAATGATCCAATCAGGCCTCACCTGAAGTCCAAATGCCCCTCAATCGGAACCCTTGGTCCAAATCAGCCCCCGGACCACATTCACCCTCTCTGTGTGTTTTTAATAAGACATTTCTTTTTTTCTGCTAATACATTTTCCTGCCTCCCCTCTCCCTGGGCATTGGCTCCTGTTCAACCTCACCTCTCCTAAGTCTGGTATTCCTGCCCCACTACCCACATTTAACTGGGAAACCTGCACCTTCCTGTGTCACCGTCCATCCCGTTCTGAACACAGATTTCTGGGACGGCTTCCATCACCCCGGTTTGCGTCGGCGACCCCTGTCCTAACCCCCCTCGCCAATAGCCCGAAGCTATTTGGCTTTATGCTCAGACAGATGAGGGGAGCTACAACAATGGAAGCCTTTTAAGTAAATAACCTCTTTAGCTGTAAGATGGACAAGTGTTTGTCACAAACATAGATAATGTCATAGGCTCGTTTGCCAGGGGCCCTTCAGCACATATGTCTTTCTGAGAGCTGATCCTGGCCTTGACATTCTCTGTGTGATGACATCATGCCTTTCTGCCATCCTGGTATCATGGAGGATAGATTTTGTTGTCTATCCCACTTACCTCGTAGGCTGATTTGCTAAACACTTCCCTATAATGGGCTGGTAACAAAATACTAAATACAAAAAAACCTTATTGAGGATTTATTGAAATTATTACATTAATAAATCCAGAATTCTTGACTCCCCTGGAATTCTGTACTGTACTGTACTTTTAAGGAATAATCACAATTCTATGCAAAAGGTCTGAATAATAAATAGTAGGCTTTGACTGAAACTTTCCGGAAGCTTGGAGATCTGACCACCCCCAAGAGTCATCATGACTGTCTCATTCGTCACGAAGGCATCAGAATGTGCCGACGGCCTTCAGACGTTAACGACCACCTCCTTTGCGACTTAAATGCTTCTTGTGTCTCTTTAATGTGTTGAATTAGAAGCACTAACTGTGAGAATGTGGTCAGGCCTCATTTGCTCAGGTAACTCCTCCTATTGGAGGAGGACAGCAGAAGGACATGGCACAGGAGGCAGGAGGCATGACCAGCGAGGCATTGGTGTGCACCTTTAGTACCAAGTACATCAAGGGACCCAAACACCCTGGGCAGGAGCTGCCCCCCCCCCCCCCCGGAGCCAGGTCCCAGGCTTCACAAATGTCTGCTTCCGTTCTTTTCATTCTCCTGAGTAAACAGTCCAGTGCACTTTCAGCAAATAGCTGATGAATCATCTGGAGCGTTGAAGGGGGCATTCTATAAACACAGACACCCAAGAATACAGACAGAAATCCCTGAGGCAGCCATTCTGGGTTCATAGCTCTGTGTGACGTATTTGCCTCCCTGATTTACTTTACAGGAGTCCGTACAGCTGCAGAAATCAAGCCCACGCTCTCTTCTGCTGTGTGTTTAAAGCACATTTCAGCACAAAGAGATTGAGAGTCTTCATGGTTTATAAGGTATCGAAGCCATAGACATCCCTTTGGGAAATCTCAGACTATGCGAACCCGACTGGCGTTTTCCCTCTCATTCTCCCAAAAAGACCAAAGACAGACCCCCCACATACACACACACACACTGTGAGATTCAAGCATCGATGCTAAATGTCTCTGTGTTAAATAAGGGGCGCAAGGAAGGTGCGACACCCTGCATCCTAACACAGATCTGTGCCTCACTCAAGGTCACCAACTCACAGGTGTATATTACATCTCCGCGATGTTAGCACCATCATTAAGCGCCCTCTCGCCATCAGGAAAGGATCATTATGTGTAGTCTTCTGTAGGTCACGCACCTGAGATCTGCCATTTTTAATCGTTAGAGGTCTCATGGAGGCCAAGTCCGAAGACCACAAAGAAAGTGAGCTGCAAACACTTCCTGAAAGAGGTGGACAGGCGGCATGAAGGAACAGAATACACTGTCCTGGTAGGCATAAGTCCGCAGGATACTGCAGGCCTTTTCCTTCCATATTTAACAAGAATCGCTCCCTGTTCATTTGCTTTCCCCTTGCCTTTCTTTCAGCTAAGTTGCTATTTTAAAAATCACACACCAGAAATTGAGCAGGAAACAGAGCCACGTTCGTTTGCCCAAAGCTACAAATAGCGGGGGAAACACAGCATATAAAGTTATACATATGGCTCGATTAAAGTGCGCTTAGTATTTTATGCCTTTCTAACTAGAGAAATAAGAGTTTTTTTATAAGTAAAAACGGTGATTCACTCATGTTTGTGGTACCTCACAATGGAGCAAATTAATAGCAATCTAGATATTTCCATGGCCAATACCATACATGTGGTCTATGTGTAACTACATGATGAGGAGGTATATTAACATACACACCAGATTAAGGGAAAGGGTCATTTCTATTATTAAACATAAATGAAAGCTGACATTTTTAAGTAAAAAGACTTTCAAGAAAAAGTTAACTGAGAATCTATCCATCCATCTTGCATAACTGCTTCTCTGGTACAGAGCTGCTGTGAAACTAAGGCCCATCCCAGGAATCACAGGACATGAGTCAAGGGACAATGGACATGTAGCAAGGGACACAGGGCATGTGGCAGGGGACAATGGGCATGCGGGCAGGGACACAGGGCATGCGGCAGGGGATACGGGAAATGCGGCAGGGGACAATGGGCATGTGGCAAGGGACACAGGGCATGCAGCAGGGGACAATGGGCATGCGGGAATGGACACAGGGTATGTGGCAGGGGATACGGGAAATGCGGTAGGGGACAATGGGCATGTGGCAAGGGACACAGGACATGCGGCAGGGGACACAAGAAATGCGGAATGGGACACGGGAAATGCGGCAGGGCACACAGGGCAATCACTGTCCCTTTCTGCGTGTAGCAGAGAATATCATAGAGTCAAAGCCCAACAAATCAAGCTTAAATGATTCACCTCTGATAAACCTGTCACACTTAGTGATAGTTAGCATAGCCGCTTGATACTGCACACTAAATGTTACAGTTACCTGCAATGGCACATGGTAAAGTGTTAAATGGATGCCATGAGGACTGGGTAAGCAAACTCCAAAGTGTTTTGCTATTTTCCTCCAATTTTGTACTGCTTATCTAATGCAAGTTAAAATCTATTTGGTGCTGAATTCTAACTTATGGTTATAGTGTAGTTTATCGCACTAATGGCTGCTAATTGACAAACTGAAGATGAATGCTTAGACAATTATTCTCCCCTCTTCTTTAAATGAAAAGTCCCTGAATATCTGTGGGAGCAGAGTAAAAAGCACTGGCCCCGATTCCTGCGTGACCGGGCACGCATGCACCGAGCCACAGCCTGTGATTTTCTCGGTGAAAGACTGTGTGTCTTTGCTGCTGAGGTCCCAGAAAGAGACCCAGGAGGGGGGGGGGGGTAATGGCACCAACTGACAAACACCGAAATAACGTGAATTATACACCCTATGCACCCTAACGCAAGGGCTCAGAAAAGCGGGAGAATTTTCCAGAAAGCACGATTGGGCAGCATCATTGGGTGTCAGCCACGGCTGACAGGAAGAAGTCTGACATTTAAGCAGGTGAGGCCTGAGTCAACAAAGAAGCTCAGATTCCATTTCCTTTCATGATGAAAACGGGGGTGTGATGACTTGGGGGGGGGTCACTAAGCACGGATAGGCCGTTGAATAACTAGCGGGGCCAGACCACATGCTATTTTCAGCGGCGGCTTCACAGCGTAATGAATCCTGCAGATGGAGGGCCTTCCTGTTAGTATCATGTGAAATTCAATTTCATCAGAGAGACTGAGGCTGCAGGGCGAACCCTCTGGCCGATGGCAGGCATGCACTGGCCAACAGCAAAGGCCCACATCCACCTGTCAGACTGGCCCCAGGTATAACATGTCATTTAACAAATAGGAAAACAAAGAAATACATCCTCAAAGGACCATGAGTATACTAAATTGGAAATTTGTTGGAATCTTCTTTGAAATTCCTATTACAGACTCTAACTGGACAATAATGCGTAAATCCATGCAGAATGCTCATTTCTTTTAATGAGATACAGTACATACCCTGCAAATGAAAATCACTTTACACACAGAAGCATATCCATATATTTTGGTCTCATGTAGAAAGTATTTACTTTTCTTTTATTGGTAGTATAATAATTAGGAAAGCTAATTGTTTTAGAGGCAACTGATTGTTTTCTGACAAATTCATGTCTACTTTTCGAACTGGGGAAAACTACAGTATTACTCTGGTTCATCTCCAGCCCAAAAATACATGTGGACACATGTATATATGGACCAAAGATGTGGTGAACTGCTGAAATTAATTTTCCATCTCAAACACTCAATATGCAGCTTCCCACCTACTACAGACCATGGCATCACCTTATCCTATGATATTATGCAGTGGTGGGCACAAGGGTTAAAAGTTACATTTGATAACGGCTAATCTATTATCTCCGAAGTTCAATTTGATAACGTTTAAACAATAAACTGCTAATGATACCCTTAAACCATGCCTAGAGAGTGCTAACCTATTTAGCACTGTAGTTCCACGGGGATGCAGTGATTACATGAGGGTATTTAGGACTGACAATCATTTGATTCTGTAGAGCCTCCAGAATAAATTTTCTTTCAATGATATTCCATTTGTGAGATGTAAGCATTTTTGTCAGAGGTCCTATTCCACGACTGGCTCATGCTCACATGTTGCCCTCTGTGAGACCGCTTGGGGACTACAAACATGGCACCGGTTACCCGGAACTAGAACGGAGGATCTCAGCTCTTTATTGGTCTATAGTTTTGTCAATCACATCCTGGAATAGAACCAGGGGCCAAAGCAGGATTCCTGGCTTAACCAGCTCTCCCTGGGGCAGAATGTAGCTCAGTGGGCTAAGCCTCTGTGCCTGTGATCAGAAGGTTGCTGCTTCAAGTGCAGCCTTGGCACATCTGTGGGCCCTTGAGCAAAGCCCTTCACCCCCAGCTCCCTGAGTGCTGCTACAGGTGGCTGCCCTTCCTGGCAGCGTGATCTCACCTACAGAAAGCAAGTTTGGGGAGGCGAGTTGGAGAATTTCTTCATGGGGATCAGTAAAGTACCAAATATTATTATTAGATAACTTATTGTATTTAAAGTAGTATAGGCTAAATGTCCATGAATGGAGACTGAAACTATTTAAACTTTGACATACAAGTTATATGACTAAGCATGAAATCCAGCTTCATGATACAGTCCCCAGTTCTCCACTTAGTTCAGGGTACCCCATTTTAAATGGACCTCATCTTCATTCACTTACATTTAGCCCAGACTACCTTAAATTCGAAAACTTACCGCACAAACTCATCATGTGTTTACATGTAGTCAGCCAACAGCATGCCAGATATACTGTTGCAGACACGCTCACAACAGACTGGACAAATATGTGCGATTTTAGGATTTACAAACATTTTTGACCGTTAAACTTTATTTACTTTACCTGCGAAAAAAATGTTAGCAGATTTAAAGTTAGGGAAACTAAATTTAGCAGAAGCATAAATGGTTCGCTAACAAATTTCAAAGTTAGAAGAGACACTGATCCACTAACAAAAATCTTAACTTTGTTAATCAGTGGGTAGTGGATTAGAGGAACCCTGCCCATCACTGATATTATGTGTGTATATAGAACAGCCATAGCACAGGAACTGTAATTCCTATTTAATTATTTACCAGTAAACTGTTTCTCAGCCATGCGGTAATTCTACCTTCCAAATCTGATTCACAACCATTAGCGGGGTTCCTGTCTGGAGGTCATAGGTACTATCCTGCCATTTCCCATGGATGCATGAGGAACACAGAAGTAAAAGACAGGAGTTCCTTCCTTCCTCTGAAAGAGCAGACTAAGGGCTCGATCATGGCCTGAAAACAAGGCGACCCCATGACGTCAAAATCCTAGGGTCCTAGGGTTGGTCGGCCTGACATGGTACCAGATTTATCAGTAAACTCTATGTCTTGTTCTCAGATTGCTGTACGTGCAATGTGAGAATCTGACTTCCTACCCACTAGATCACAACCAAATCGCTTGGGATAATATAAAACTTGGGATATATATTTTTAAATCTGTATTCATTTGTGATTTAAAAAATACTTATTCCTAGAACAAACTTTCTCCAAAGTACCACACATGCTCCAGCCTCAGATATGAGAAGAATCATGTTGGAGTAAGAGTCTCTCCCTGAGCCTATTCACAATTGTGTTGTGGTTTTTACTCTGGGACAAAAACAGCCGGTTTTGATAGGCTTAGAACGTTTTATTTGCACACTATTTTTAAACAATGGCAGCGGTTCAAATGTCTGAGCTTTCAAGAGAACCACAAAAAGGATTATGCCGCACATCTGGGGAGCACTATTTATTGCTTTTAGGGCAAGGGAATCTTGCCTCTGGCATAGTGAGGGAGAGTGCAGGGAAGAAAGTGCTTGGGCACAGTGAGGGAGTCACAAGGGGAGGAGGTGGATCGACACGGAGGAGAGTTCCTGGGAAAAGTGAAGGAAACACAAGGGAAGGATGCAGGCAGACAGGGAGGAAAGTGCCCTGGGCAAGTGAGAGAGAGATAAAGGGAGGAGGTGGCCAACTGAGAGGAGAGTGCTCAGGTAAAGTGAGGGAAAGACAAGGGGAGGAGGCAGGCCAGCAGGGAGGATAGTGCCCAGGAAAAGTGAGGGAGAAACACGGGGAGGAGGCAGGCCAGCAGGGAGGATAGTACCCAGGCAAAGTGAGGGAGAAACAAGGGGAGGAGGTGGGCTGGCAGGGAAGATAGTGCCCGGGCAAAGTGAGGGAGAGATTAGAGAGGAGGCGGCCGGCGGCGAGGATAGTGCCCGGGCAAAGTGAGGGAGAGATCAGAGAGGAGGCGGCCGGCAGCGAGGATAGTGCCCGGGCAAAGTGAGGGAGAGATCAGAGAGGAGGCGGCCGGCTGCGAGGATAGGGCCCGGGTAAAGTGAGGGAGAGATCAGAGAGGAGGCGGCCGGCAGCGAGGATAGTGCCCGGTTAAAGTGAGGGAGAGATCAGAGAGGAGGCGGCCGGCAGCGAGGATAGGGCCCGGGCAAAGTGAGGGAGAGATCAGAGAGGAGGCGGCCGGCAGCGAGGATAGTGCCCGGGTAAAGTGAGGGAGAGATCAGAGAGGAGGCGGCCGGCAGCGAGGATAGGGCCTGTGCCGCTTCCACAGGAGATTACGGGGTCCGCAACGTGGGATTATCGGTCTTACTTGAATTGCTTCTCATGGATGGGAGGTAGATACTGACTTCCCACCTGTAGCTGCCGCTTAGCTCCCTGGCCATTAGGCACTTCTACAGCATCTGTATGGCTGTGCTATACTTGCAAGGAACCACATTTATATATTTTATTATTAATTCTAAATATTCTTGTTTGTATGCTGGATATTTGAATGATTAACGGAAGTGTGAACGATGAGCAGATACTAGTGTTATGTGATACATATTAATATTATATATCTTCACTTCATCCCAAACTGCAAGGTGGCCTAGCAATGTTTCATCGTAGTCATGTGAGGTGCAGTACACAAATGTTTCTACACGTGTATCCTTACAGGATGAGATGGCATTAAAAAATCTTGAACCTTGAACATCACTGTACTTTACATCTTCCCCTCTACCTCGAGCAAGCAAGGGGTGATGGGTGACCAGATTTGACCTGAGGTTGCTCCCATTTGTAATAAACACACACAAGCTCTCCAGGTAGTCACCAGACCATGAAAGCATAACGAGACCCTCCTGACACACAACATTGTCGTGATAAGGGTTGTGTTCTTTGCCGGAACCTAGATGATCTTCGGTTGCATTGTGATGACCAAGGAAATTCTTCATTCTTAATTTGGCTCAGACTGCAAAGTGTTGTTCACATGCTTCCAGAATGCTTTGCACATGACTGTTCCTGCAGACGACTGTTCCAAGTTGCACGTGGCTATTAGGCGCTCAGGGGACGAAGAATGAAAGTTAAGGATTTCTCTTATTTAAGCTCCATTTAACATTTACATTCCACTGCAGACAGGCTAACAATAGCAAAACGAATAGACCCAAGACCTTTCACTCGCTGCAATTACATCCGCAATAGTCTAAGATTATTGGTGCTGAGTTTGTGCTGAATAAAAGCGCATGTAACACTTTGGGATAAATGTTTTTTAGATAGGTGAAATATTTTAAAATGTCAAGACATGTCAGACTACCCTGAAAGAGGCCGAGAGGCCTCTGACTCCCAAGAGTTAAACAAGCCATAAGCCTCAACTGGACAAAGAGAGCAGAAAATGGATGGATGCATAGGTGCTCATTCTGACACGATGCCCTTGAAATATCATCTTTCTGGGGGACGTTAACGGTGGTTGTGGGTCTTCATGAGTTTTGGGCTTACAGCCTCAGGTGACAGTATTATTTATATGTGTTCTAAGCTTGTACTGTACTACTCCAAGTATCTTATCCACAATTTCAAATCACAGCTCTTTATTTTGCAGACATATTGCGAGAGACATTTTACAGACATGTTGTGACTGACATGTTGTGACATCTTTGCTTTCTTTATTAGAAAAGATACTGGCAAATATTATATACACGCTCAATCATGCCAGCAGCTCCATTAGATTTTTACTATCATGGGCTGTTGCTTCATGACAAGCCACTCTTTTGGACTTCAAAGTGTACACAGAGGACCAGTAGAGATCAACAGGCTTCTCCAGAGACAGCAAAAACTTTGACCAGGCACTATTATTATGAACATATGAACACTGCCTTAATTAAATTCATTTAGTTAATTTCAATAAATTTAACATGACACTAAGATACAGGAAAGAGCCAGCATATAAATGAATCTACAGGGCTGGGTGCGTTTTTTAATTTAGCTAGAATGGCACGTGGGGGGGCTTTTAAAAACCTGACCTTAGAAACACATCATCATAAACTCTGAGGCAGAAAGGAGCACGTGTCCAGTCAGCTTTTACAGGGGCTGCTTCATGGCCTCCTTCTCCAAGTGGAGCTGTCTGCAGAGCCCAGCAAAGCCTTAGTGAAATGGCACCTCCTTCGTGTCCTGATCCTCGTAAACTGTCCTCCTGTCTTACAGGAGGTAAAAAAGAACCAAAGAATTCCAGTCACCGTCACACTTCTCTCCCACCCCGTCCCCAATATGTGACCAGGAGTGATTTTTTTAAGGTGAGGGGGTTAGGAGGAGCCATAATTCATACAGTTGAGCTGGTGAGTGACCGGGGGCCAGGAGCCAATGAGGTGTCAGCTGTAGCCAGGGCCCCTGAGGCCCCGCCCCTGTCTCACATTCCTGAGCCCTCCCTGAAGAGGATGTGGCCCTCCATGCCCTCTCACCAAACCCGCGATTACTGTCCTCTGACTCAGCGGTTATTAGCCAATCCTCACTCATCGCACCACGGCGGACCCTCCCTTCCAGAGGCCACCCCTGAGCCGAACGTACATCTCCAGAATGAGACAGCAAATCATTCAGCTCACTTAATAGAGAGCCTGTGCATCGCACACTCGGGGTGGCCATCTTCCCCCCGAAAGTCCAAATGGATGCCACGCAGGAATGGTGAAAGGCAAAACATGTCTAAGTTTTTCTGGTATAATGCCAGAAGGTCATAGCTTCCATGTGTGTGAGAAGTCAGGGTAGCAATTGTAGACTAATGGTGAGGGTCTCAGTCATGGAGACACATGTAATTTACCTTTCTTTCTCTTTCAAACAGACGTCTCCAATCTCATTCTCTGTTGAGCTTTGTGCTGGGGTCACTTAGAAACACTTCTCTAACTACCTTGCGAGATAATAGAATGATAACAGCATCCTGTGAGCTTTCTCCAGCCCCAATATCCTCATATAGTCACATGAACTTGACCAGTGCCTCTGCTCTAACTGACATCCACATTCCTGTTCAGTGCTGGATAAAAACGGTACTGAATGAAACCAGAACAAAGGTATAATACGCTGAACTTGTCACAGTATGGATCAGCTATGGTCTGCATCACTGATTGGTTAGCAGTCTTTCAAATATGGCTGTAATGATATGAAATGAAGATACCATAATCACAATAATTTTACCCCAAATAAACTTACAATGATTTTATCACAAAAAACACAAAAGGGTTTAATAACCAACACGTGCCTCATCATGTATGAGTTAATGCTTCAGCAGCACCACAGCATGACGTAATACAAGTTTACAGGCCTGCATTACCTTTCAGCAATGACAGATACATAAAAATATTTAATGTTCAATAAAATGTTTAATATATACACACTGAAAAACTCAGCTTCTCTCTGATATGGTATTGGGAAAAACAAATCAAAAAGTGTTAGTGGGGTTGTGCCGTTAATAGAGTCACATGCTGCTCAGAGGCCTGCCAGAAAGTGTTAGTGGTGGTGTGTCATTAATAAAGTCACATGCCGCTCAGAGGCCTGCCAGAAAGTGTTAGTGGGAGTGTGCCATCAATAAAGTCACATGCCGCTCAGAGGCCTGCCCGGCAGGATTCCTACATGTGCCATTTTCAGCTCTTTTCCCCAGATTAAAGTAATATTTTCACCTGATTAAAGCTAATTAAGCATAGGAGCGAATGTACTGGGATTAAAGTTGTAGCCAGATATATCTGCACTGCCTCCCATGCTTTTCAGTATTTAAAGCAATTCTCAGAAAAAGAATATTTAAATAAAAAACACCTTTTAATCAGGGTTTAACTAATTTTCAAGTGAAATATATATTTAAATATTGTTTCCATTAAAATCAATTATTAACTTTTTTATAAATCTGAGTAACTGAAAAATATGCTTGTTATTTTTCTATTTCACAAAAAAGAATCCTTTATCAGCTGAGATCTTAAAATTAATTTTAACCATAAATCAAGAGAAAAAAGCACTTGTTTAGATTCAAATTCACTTTAGTATCCAGTGATGGAATATTTTCAGATAATTGAACCTTTGAAATAACAGCAAGAACATTTAGAGTGAACAGCACTAAAGGTTTCATCGGTTATTAATAAATGTAAATAAATAAATGCATTATTAAATAGTACAAACATTTTTATAGAGTTATTTTCCCCATCATGGTTGTACCCATACTGTGTGTGTCCAATAACTTCTAATAGTGAAAAGAACTTCCCACTGAGGAATTGGATTTGTCACGGAACTGTGCTATGGTAATTATGGGTAAAACTGTAGAAATTTTATACAATGAATTGCACTGTGTGACCAAATAAATATATCCAGCAATATATCCTATGACTGCATCCATAAATGTAGCCTAATGACTGTAGGCAGCAATATAGCCTAATGACTATAGCCAGCAATATATCCTAAGATGATACCCTGCAATGTAGCTAAATGACTGTAGCCAGCAATGTATCCTACTGACTGTATTTAGCAATGTAGCTGAAGGACTGTATCAGTAGTGTAGCCCAGAGTCCTGCACCAGGTCAAGTACCCACAGATAGTTGCTGAAACGGGCAGATTTTAATGTTCTGGAATTTTAAGGGCGGGTAATTTATTACACACGGGTGGGTAGCAGGTCAATCAAAACAATATTGTAGCCTGCAAAAAATAACATATAAGTGAAAATATCTATGTATTAGACTATCATGTACAAATTGTCATCATCACAGTGTGTTTGGTATGTCGGGGGTACCTCAATTATTTCTCTCCAAGTCGGAACTCAGATGAAAACATCACGAAACACCACAAAAAACGTCACTTCCTGTCAGAAACACGCCTTTTTAATGACGTTGATGTTGGACGAGATTTTGTTGTCCGAATTGCCCCTGTGACATCATTTCAACATGGTGGCTTACACACTCAACAGTAATTCTGTATTATAAATCTTTAAAATGTTTATTTTGTTAAATGTATTAATGGTTATAAATGTAATTGCACGTGTTCGATTTAGAGAATGATCGTGATAAACAGTATCCTAGCATGCAACATCAGATTTTTATCATTTTTACGAGACTTGTTAGTGTCTTTGGTTTGTTTGTAGTTTGCCTCTTGAAAAAAGAATATCACTATGAATGTGATAAAATATTTTACAAAGCTTTTAATGTGGCTTGACTAGTTTGTGTTTCTTGTTTGTTTGTCTCTCGGAAAAAGTAATCTCATTCCAAATCTGCTAAAATATAAAGCGACAACACACAGCATCGCATTCATGGAGGCAGCCATGTTTGTTCCAAGATGTGGTAGTTTGAACGGGAAATTGTCCGATGTGATGTCACTCAACTCGAGAGAAAAACGAACGCACCATTAATATAAGTATTTGTGTGTTAATTGAAAATATCTTACTAACCACATAATCTTTTCCACAGAAGGTATGTTTTTCATCAGCATGCAATCATCAGTGCTGTGGTTTGTTTTGTCCAGATGTCGTTTAAAGTATACAGCCACTTTGATGGCAAATGTCGGAGAGCTATACAGGAAGTCATGCATAAGCATTGGGTTGTGTGGGAGAGCCGTATGGGAGCACACGCTTACACACTGGGTTGTGTGGGACAGCCGTAGGGGAGCACACGCTTACACACTCGGTTGTGTGGGACAGCCATACGGGAGCACACGCTTACACACTGGGCTGTGTGGGACAGCCATACGGGAGCACACATTACACACTGGATTGTGTGGGAAAACCATACAGGAGCACACGCTTACACACTGGGTTGTGTGGGACAACCATACAGGAGCACACGTTTACATACTGGGCTGTGTGGGACAGCTGTACGGGAGCACACGCTTACACACTGGGTTGTGAGGGACAGCCGTACGGGAGCACACGCTTACACACTGAGCTGTGTTGGACAGCCATACGGGAGTGCACGATACACACTGGATTGTGTGGGACAACCATACGGGAGCACACGCTTACACACTGGGCTGTGTGGGACAGCCGTACGGGAGCACACGTTACACACTGGATTGTGTGGGAAAACCATACAGGAGCACAAGCTTACACACTGGGTTGTGTGGGACAACCATACAGGAGCACACGCTTACACCCTGGGCTGTGTGGGACAGCCGTTCGGGAGCACACGCTTACACACTGGGCTGTGTGGGACAGCCATACGGGAGCACACGTTACACACTGGGCTGTGTGGGACAGCCGTACGGGAGCGCACGATACACACTGGATTGGGTGCGACAACCATACAGGAGCACACGTTACACACTGGGTTGTATGGGACAGCTGTACGGGAGCACACGCTTACACACTGGGTTGTGTGGGACAACCATACAGGAGCACACGCTTACACACTGAGCTGTGTGGGACAGTCGTACGGGAGCACACGCTTACACACTGGGTTGTGAGGGACAGCCGTACGGGAGCACACGCTTACACACTGAGCTGTGTTGGACAGCCATACGGGAGTGCACGATACACACTGGATTGTGTGGGACAACCATACGGGAGCACACGCTTACACACTGGGCTGTGTGGGACAGCCGTACGGGAGCACACGTTACACACTGGATTGTGTGGGAAAACCATACAGGAGCACAAGCTTACACACTGGGTTGTGTGGGACAACCATACAGGAGCACACGCTTACACCCTGGGCTGTGTGGGACAGCCGTTCGGGAGCACACGCTTACACACTGGGCTGTGTGGGACAGCCATACGGGAGCACACGTTACACACTGGGCTGTGTGGGACAGCCGTACGGGAGCGCACGATACACACTGGATTGGGTGCGACAACCATACAGGAGCACACGTTACACACTGGGTTGTATGGGACAGCTGTACGGGAGCACACGCTTACACACTGGGCTGTGTTGGACAGCCGTACGGAAGCACACGCTTACACACTGGGTTGTGTGGGACAGCCGTACGGAAGCACACGCTTACACACTGGGTTGTGTGGGACAGCCGTACGGGAGCACACGCTTACACACTGAGCTGTGTGGGACAGCCATGCGGGAGCACACGCTTACACACTGAGCTGTGTGGGACAGCCGTGCGGGAGCACACGCTTACACACTGAGCTGTGTG
>JABFEA020000002.1:14935132-14950035 GCA_019775915.2 Cyphomyrus plagiostoma | reverse complement strand
CTCTCTGGGGTGAACTGGGTCCTCAGCAGGGTGAGCAAAGTCCTCTCTGGGGTGAACTGGGTCCTCAGCAGGGTGAGCAAAGTCCTCTCTGGGGTGAACTGGGTCCTCAGCAGGGTGAGCAGAGTCCTCTCTGGGGTCCCCGGCAGGGTGAGCAGAGTCCTCTCTGGGGTGAATATGGTCCTTGGCGGGGTGAACGGGGTCCCTGAAATCCTCATCACCTACTACATATTACGCTGTGTGAGGCTCTTGTCAAAGTCATCATGTCACATTCTCCACTTACTGAGAAAAGCCAGCACGGGATTGTGGTGACTGTGCTCCTCCATTAGGCACATTCTGGAGGTCAAAGGTCGGTTTGAGGATCCTGGGGGGGGGGGGGGTACTGACCATTCAGAATGGATAGTAAGTCTATCTGAAGCATTTCTGACTTTGGCTGGATGCAGTATTCAGTACGTTGTGACCATACAGGGATAAGTGCCATACGTATTTTACCCTGTTCTATTATTTATTTAGGTTGGTTATAAAGTTGAAGATTTAAAATTAAGAAAAATAAATGTGATATTATATCAAAGGGGTTTTAAAAAATGTGGTATAATTTATTTCTTAAGTGATATGTTCTAAAAAAGTAAGACGAAGGGCCTTCAGAGGTAAGATTACCAGCTGAATGATGCTTTCTAAAATTATCCTGGTCTTTTATTTCACGCTGGTGAAGAATTCATGCCCATATTTTATTCTAACGTCGCAGATAACAAATGTCTCCCCCCAGCACCTGCTGATTAATTGAGTCTCGCTAAGGTGGTCAGTGGTTTTCAAGGAAGATCCTTTTTATGCTGAAAAGCCGTTCCATCTCTGATAGGGTCCATTTAATTGCCTTGGAGACAATTCTGATAAATAAACAGGAACTGTGAACACACAGAGGGCTCAAGCACAACCATGAAGGTGACTCCAGGAAGCCTATCTGGGGCTACAGGGAGGGGGCCTCAGTGAAAGTGGACCCCACTCCTGGAGGGAAGCCCTTCACACGTAGATGTCTGCTAACCCAAAGCATGTGGCAAACTCACTATGGAATATTTTCCCACATCCACCGATTTTTGGCTTGCTTGTGCCAGAATCCCTGGACATTGGCATGGCTTTGAATTCTTGGGTGGGGTTGCAATTGCACCTGGGGGGGGGGGGTGTATATCCCCTGTAAGCAGCCAGTGATTTTCTCACTGAGCACCCGTAGAGAACCAGGCCCGGGCCTGTAGCCCTTATAGAGCCGGGTCTCAGGACTCTCGCAAAGCCACTCGGTTGCCCGTACAGAACCAGGCCCCAGGCCTGTCGCAAAACCATTTCATCGCCCATATAGCTGCTGCCCTGCTGATCTCTCGCATCTTTTGCTGTGGGAATGCCCATGCTGTGCCCTGCCTCACCACCCATGAAGAGCAGGACCCCAGACATATCACAGATCTGCTGATCTCCCGCCACTGCTGTGGGAATGCCCGTGCTGTGCCCTGCCTCGCCACCCATGGAGAGCAGGATCCCAGGCCTATCTCCGAGCCGCTGATATCCCACCACCGCTGCTGTGGGAATGCCCGTGCTGTGCCCTGCCTCACCACCCGCAGAGAGCAGGACCCCAAGCCTATCACAGAGCCGCTGATATCCCACCACCACTGCTGTGGGAATGCCCGTGCTGTGCCCTGCCTCACCACCCGCAGGGGGTCCCAGGTCTATACCAGAGCTGCTCCTATCCACAGAGGGCAACTTCAGTTAACTTTGTGGCGTCCTTCAAGGTGTCAGTCGCTAACTTGCTGGTTTTCATCTTGTCTGGTGAGAATGAATCACTGTGCATGTAATTAGGCAGAAAACAGCTCACTAACACACTCAGTGATGCTCTTACTTTCCAGGTTTTACTGCATCATGCTCTATAGTGGGATTTCTATACTGATTCCCATGCAGGGCGACCCAAACCTTCAGCTCTCTGATTCCGGGGATAGGATCCAGCCTGAACCGCAAAAGTGCTTGTGGAAGATGGATGGATGGATGGAAGTTAGCAGTTCCTGTGCTGGATGGTCACCGTCTGACCCAGGTAAATGGCTTCAATCATCAAGCCTCTTTCTGCCTGATCAAAGGCTCAGAGCTTTCTGATTAACAGCTATTCTCTGTAAATTAATAGAAATGCTGGAAAACACCCTTCGCCCATCTCGCTTGGAAGCACCGCGGAGTAAGTCAGACCAAATCTGATTTTCTAAGCATGATTTACAGCTTTGCTTGCTTCCAACCAATTTCTTACCCACAGTACAGTTTATATGGCTAAAAAAATATTAAAGCTTTTAAATGATCACATCCGGCCACCCAACAGCAGACTGAAAGCCTGTCATGTGTATTAGCATTGTTAGCAACGGACATGCTAAACAATAACTGCAAAAGTCATCTCACCTTTGTATGAAATCACACCTTGTTACTGGCTATAATGTCCATCCCATCCATACGTTTATTGATTCATGCCTGAAAATCTCATTGTTGATTTAGTAATCATCTAGGCTACATCAAGTGAGAACTCCCATTCATCAAGGGGTGAACGCAGAAGCATGGGTCAGCGACTAGAGCTGACTCACCAATCTGCTTCATTATTCAACATCACCATGCTGCACACCAGCTACTTCTGGCACTTTTGTTGTGCATTTTAGGTAGTCTAACTTTTTACTTGTGTGGGGGTTCAACCAGGGGGCATTAGTAGGGCCTTCAGGATTTAGGAAGATTTAGCTGACATTTATCTTTGAACATCTCTAACCAGATGGCTTGGAAATTTGGTTTACCAAAGGTCAACCGAGAATACTTAATTGGTATTCTTAGAACGGATGATGTTCTCCTACTAATCTGTTTACAATGTCACCTGCCCCCCCCCCCCACCACCCACACGCTGACTGGCTGAACATCCCTCCAGCTGGTCTAGACCGGTATCTGGGATGACATCACCTTGTTGTGTTATATAAATACCAAACTAAATTTTACATGATCTGAGTCTAAAAAATGTTTTCTCCCAGCCTGACAGTCTCTCAGTTTGAAAAGCAGCAGATCGGAGTAAATACTTTGAAACATTGAACTCACTCTGCAGTGCCGTTTGGGACGGGAACTTTGTCAGCCATTGGGTTTTCTGATGCTGTGTCTCTGTGGACCGTGACAGACGCTCTTCAAAGATCAGGCCCATTCGGTATGCCTGTGCCCCCCCACGAAGGGAGCCCCAGCAAAAACACTGATAGTGAGACAGCATTACTGAGCATGTCTGAGCTGCTTTTGCATGGCCTTCGGCGTGTGTGCAGACACACCACACGTGTGATTACTGATTAAAAGTAACAACCAAAACAAAAGCAGCAGTAATGGCTATTAATGCTCATCCATCCATCTTCCAGCCTCTTATTCATAGCAGGAAGACAGGAACCTGGAGCAGATCCCGGGAAGCACATGGTACAGGGCACAGCATACAGGGTACAGGGCACATGGTGCAGGGCACATGGCACAGAGTACAGGGCACATGGTACAGGTCAGATGGCACAGTGAACAGCATACATGGCACAGAGTAGAGGGCTCAGGGCACATGGCACAGAGTACAGGGCACATGAGACATGGTACAGGGCACATGGCACATGGCACAGTGTACAGGGTACAGGGCACATGGTACAGGGCATGGATGTGCCCTGGATGCAAGCTAGAATCATGATCAATTACTCACAGAAAAACAACAACAACAGTAATCATGAAAATAAGGTTTTTTCTCCACAATGAAGCCTCTTCTTAATTAAAATGCAAACACCATTAAGCAGCAGAAAAGGATGATAGTAAATTCCAGGAAAGTCGGAAAGCTAACTGACTAGCTAACACATGGTATGAATGAATAACAATAGCAAACTCATGCATAACACAAGTGACACATATTTAAATGCTACTGCTACCTCACTCACTCTGATAAATCCATTCATCTTTTTTCAAGGAATGAACAGGAAAACCAATAAGAAAAGATTTAATTTAAGCAGCAGTTATTTCTCTAAATTACGGTGAAGACAGAGAAGCACCTCACAAAGGCAGTGTGTCGATTTTTATAAAGAAATGCAGGGGCTGGGAAAATGGGTTATAATAAATTGTAATAAACGAATATTTAGCTTTAGAGTTAATGTTCTCGCTTCTGTATTTGATTGTAATTTTTCATCTTATGGTGAATATAGAGGACAGAGTACGCTGCTTGGTCTAGACTCCATTGTACTTCAACGTGGTTCCCTTGTGCTTCGACACTCACTACATTTACACGGGTATACAACGGGTATAGCTCGACTACGCCATTTAATTCGGACTACTGTCCTTGTCCCAATGTACATCCATGGAACTGGAATCGATTTATTGACCGAAGTATGTCTGACTCTGCTACCATGGGGGGGCGATAAGGCTCCTTTCAGCTTGTTAGTATTGGGCTTTTTCCAGTTGACCTATTACGTCACAGACGTAAAAAAGATAATAAAATTAATAATAATAGAAGTGTGGACAAAGGAAGTGACACAAGCTTTAATTTTAATCTGGTCGGAAGAACAGATAGAACAAGATCAGGACAGCATAGCAAGAAATGAAGTGTTTTATATAATATACTATTATAGCACGACACTGAAAATTTTGTTGTAATAAATAAATGTGATTTTATCGTAATAAATATGGAACAAAAAACATTCAACATTTGTCATGAATAGCAGTGATTTCAACAGCAATTAAGGATGAAAATGATTATGATTCTCTCAGAGAACGCATGCAAAAGCAGTGGAGGTAAACTTTAAACTGATTTAACTGATTTTTAAACATGTACTAGATAATTTTGAAAATAAATAATCATTAAAATTGCAAAATTTAAACACCCAGCGCTATAATATTTGTAACAATCTGAAGGTAAGAAAAAGCCAGATCTTAATGTAGCTGACTAGCGATGTAAAAATTGGATGTGCATAGCATGCCATGTTGGTATTAATGTTGCACATCGGCAAGCCATATAACATTCATTACAAAACTGTCATGTTGTTTGCTACCCATTTTTAGCCCAGTAAAAAAACAACACCTTTAAATACCATACTTTTAGTACCTTCTTGAAATACCAATTGTACGGTACCCTGTGTGGTGTAAAAGTGCCCTTTAGTTGAGCGGTGGATTAGACATTTAATACGTGCTGTACGTCTGCTATGCTCCATTAAGCTCCTTTTGTTACCTACATGGTATAGGGCACATGGCACAGCATACAGGGTACAAGGCACATGGTACGGGGGGACTGTGGAGCTTGTGCAGAGCGCCTGGGCCAGTCTGAGCCCAAAGGGGGGGCTTTTAGACAGAATGGCCCCTTTCAGGGCTGGGCCGGAGATCATAATGCTTTAGGGAAAGCACCAGAGATCATAGTGCTTTAGGAAAAACACCGCAGCGATTCGAAAAATATAACAGAAGCAAACAGGCTCAGTTCAGACACCAATGTCACACCAGGAAAGAGGAGACATGTGGAACAAATTAATACGGATAGCCACGGTTAGCCACACCCCCCTGCCAAGATGCTCCCCCCCAGCTGTTCCTCACAGACATCTCTGTGGGATGCCAGTGAGTTGTGAAACAGTGCCATTACATGAATCGGGCTCCCCACCTAGGCGAGGGAGCCTGCGAGCGGCCCCCCTGCCAGCTGCCCCCTTTTCATGCACCTATCAGTGGATCGTGACTTGAATCCTGCAAGAGGAGATCTCAGAAGGCAAGTAATCGGCGATGCTTCCAGCTCAGACAAGACATGAGTAGAGCAGAGAGACAGCAGGCAGGAGAATAAAACAGATATATCTGCATAAATGCCGGGTCGCGGGTTGGATTATTTCACACTGAAGGCCATGGATTTGGAGCCTAGACAGTGTTTGATACAATCCCTGTATGCACTGTATCTGATGCATACTGTCCGAGTAGATTAGCAGCGAGGTTCTGAGAATCGGGTCTATGTGAGTCACAGCTGCCGGCCCGGGAAACTTCACCCTGTGTCCTCAGCCCCAGTGACCATGCCATCGGTAACCAGGGACCCGCATCAGGCCTGCCATTATCCGGCTGAGCCACCATTCCCAGAAGCTGAAGAAACATTTCTGGAACTGCTGCCTGACGGGATGACACTCGGCACGTACTCCCAGTGGGGGTTTGCAGTGCAGAGAGGAAGGTAGCCATCTCCTGTGGCTTCCATAATAACCAGCAGACTTCAGCTCCATGGGACATTCTTGGATACGTGTGTAGCAGTGTCCCTACAACAGTGGCTAATGACACGAACAAACTGGGACGATCAGGGGACTTCCTGTCAGAGGAGCAGAGTCAGCTTCCTGTCAAACGGGCCGCAGCCCGTGCTGACTCAGACCTTCATCGGTGCTTCATGCTGTGCTGCATGGAACGGTCTAACACTTTCCCGCGGTGTTTTGGACGCTTTGACCGCAATCTGCATGTCTGCAGCTGTGCAGGCGAGACTGCTGTCTGCTTTACAAAGGCTGGACCCACAGGCAGCTGAAATGATTAGGGAGAAACACAGAATCGTTGGTAGGATGCTGTTTAAAATGTATAGTGTCATCTAGGGCGTTTGTGGAGACGTGACATTAGTTTACATCAAACAATCGAGTATACGTCACTTTGAAAGCAACAAATGAAATGTCACACATTTTCCGGAACATGGGTTGTTCTTAACGGAATTTCTGTGAAATATGCTTATATGGTCATACATTTCTCTGGAAAATACCATATTTTACCTTCTCCTACAAATGTGAATCCAGTGTGCTGGTTAGCCTTAACAAGGCATTCATATAAACAGATTTTCCAATTGTTATGAGCCATCCAGCAACAAAGGACATTAGAAACTTTGAAAACAAATCTGATTGTAGAGTTGCTGCTCTCGAATATTCTCAATACAGGGACAGCTCATCATCTCACACTTCAGGGCTACATGGGCATGAAGGCGGGGCAGGGGCAGCAGGGAGCAGGAAGTGGTAGACTTGTCACTGGCAGAGAGGCCCAGCCGATTAAGGTACTTTCCCAGAGTCCCAGAGCCCACATCATTGTGCCACTTTGCTGTACCCAGATCCAGCTGGGAGCATCGGGAGGTGGAATGAAGCTAATTAATTATGTGGGGAATTAGAGGGGATTTATTCACTCTTTCAATAAGTCAGACTGGCTGCTGGTGTGAGGGTCACACTGCCCCACCCCCATTTTGCCTTGCCTTCCTGTCACCATACTCTTCTAGTCTGCAAACTGGGTCCTTAGCTTTATCCATAACTGTCAGGATTTCTCCCTGTCTTGCTCTGATCATCATCTCCACGTTTGGCCAGCAGGTGTCCCTGGCCATTCGGTTTTCCTAGTATTTCCCTAGATTGATGCTGGTCTGTTCCCTAGTGTGTTTCCCTGCTCCCTGGGCTGCTACACAATGAAAGGGCTAAGTGTGTCACTTAGGACTGCACCCCCTACAGTTATGGGTGTGAGATCAGCCAGCTTCATTAGACTTTTTGAATTTTGTGCAACACTTTATTTGATGGGGCACAAATAATACAGTATTACACTATTCTTTATGTATTAATAACAAACTAAGTATTAGTTGCATATTGACTGAAGGAACAAGTCATAAATAACACGTTAAAAACTGAGCCATATTTGTTCATCATTATTGAATCATGATGCATCTTTCATCCGAAGAAGTTACTGTATTTGTTACTACATCTGTTAATTTTGTAAACCTTTGCGAAGTAATAATAATAATTTATTTATCCCCATGTGGAAATTCTCTTTACGCCTCCCCTACTTGCTTTCTGTAGGTGAGAGTAAGCTGGCCAGGAAGGGCCTTGCTCAAGGACCCCAGATGTGCCCAGGCTGAGCTTGAACCAGCAACCTTCTGACCACAGACAGTGGGGCTCAGGCCACTGAGCCACATGCTGCCCCCCAAATACTAAAGTCTCACACTCCCTCTCTGTCCCACTGCCTTCTGGCAGAAGGTACAAGAGCATCTGAGTGTCCTTCTCCAGGCTCGCAAACAGCTATCAGAGCTCTGAACTCTTCACCAGCCACCATCTAACCCTATCTTACCACCACCACTAGCCAATGTATCCAGTGAACACTGCCCAAGACTGCGCCTTTCACAATATATCTTTTTTACATCGCTTTTTTAAATCACGATTTCTACAATCTCTACCATATCAGGTATACTGTGTGGGTACCCCTAGTTCCCCTGTGTGTCAGTGTATGGGCATTCTTTATTTTTATTTATTAGCTATTACTCTCCTTTCCCCCTCTCCCTCATGTGTTGCACTTGTCTTGTTTACAGTCTCTGCACTTTATGTATATATACTGCACCGCAGTCCTGGGGGACGTTATTTTGTGCCACTGTAAGTTGTGGACTACATACAAATGGTATGACAATACAGTCCCACATGACTGAACTTCGTCCACTTTTGGGCTGTGAATGACACCCAAGTAAATGAAGGGGACCTTCACGGATATGAGAAGGACCTCCACCCAGCAGGGGGCAGCAATCAAGCTCACAGCTGTAAGAGACTATTGTGCCCCACCATCAAGCACCCCATTCCCTTACCTCTCCTAGCAGATTAATGTGTCTTTACAAAACACAACATGTGAAAATCCACTTACAAAATGTGCATATTTTAAAACTTGCTCTGATTTACCACTGACACACTGGACATTTAGTATCCATTTAAATGTCAAACGCTGTCATTAGCAAATATTTGTTTTGAATTCCAAAGTGGTATAATGAATTAGCCACGCTGGGAGTCGTACCTGAATATCTATCCATTTCTTAAACAAGCATGTCTGAATATATAAATACAGAAACCTGTTTATCCATGAGTCCATTCCATCGTACAGACAATTAAGAAAAAGGGCACATCGTCTGAAGTGTTTATCTGGGCCGAGCAGATTTGATGACTTGACAGGACTGTCGGAGCCTGTGTCCAATGCTGTGGAGATACGGGCCCACATGAGACGGCCTACGCGCCTGAAATCTGACACCTTGTACCGCCGCACCAACAGAGAGGTAACATAGCAGCGCCCAACCAACACCCCGCCATTTTATCATCATGCAGCAGGTTAACCAGGACCACCAAGCGGGGGCACAAAGAAAGCCAGTGATTACCCATCATCGCCTCGCTTTGGCACAGACTAACAGTCTTACAAACAAAAGAAAGCAAAGAGAAGTGAAAGCTATCAAGAGAATTTTCTTGAAAAAAGGCTCAATTTCTTGAAAGAGACTATTCTTGACACCCTTTAACTCGAGATAAGGACAGTTCGATGAGTGCCCCCTGTTGGTGGGGAAGCCTGAAAGTGAAGGTGACTTACATGAGAGTGTCTGCATTTGCTGCAGTGACACGGAGAAGTTCCCAGCTGCCACAGACACCAGACAGGGAGAGGAGACGGACCTCAAAGGAAGGACTGGCTCCTAGCGTTGAATCCAAACCCACATGTGCTGCAGACATCTAGCCAGGGCACTAGACTGTACCGACTGTTAGGTGGCCTTGTGGCTCCATGTACAGGGAGATGTACACAATGAAATAAGGATACTGGGAAACAGCAGGTCCAAAGGATCAGCCCAGTCTGTTGGTTTAGTAAAAGTCATGCTAAAAGGCCAGAGCGACGGTGGGTTAAACCAAAGACCAAACGGCTGTAAATTCCACTTAATTGGTTGGAGCCAACCTCATTCTTAGATACTCAAATGCAAATGCAACTTTTACCGGACACTCTTATCTCTTTTGCAAGGAAAAGTAGGAAAATATCAGTAAAATAAGCTCATGTCCAGCAATGCTACTATTTTTAAGTATTTTAAAACTTTTTGATTCATATTCAGGGACAGAATAATCAATATTTTGTTTTGCGACCATAATGCTGGAATAGACAGAATACCACACCAGTGACGATGGGGATAATCAAAGAATTAATTACTGCTGATTAAAGTAGCATGCTAACATTAGAAAACAAAGGAACAGCACCTCAGGCTTTTCACTTCCATACACCAAAATGTGCGTGTTTGTGCCACAAATGGAATGCAGATCGAAATCTGCTGCCAGATCTGTGGCTATTAAAGCTAGTTTTGGAAGGTGAGATTACTGACCTATCAGAGACAGCTCAGTTTAAATCACCCTGCAGGTGTCCATCTCATTGGCTGACTTGCCAGTCTTAGCTGGCATGCTACGAATGGCGAGCCAGCTGTGAGTGCAGTGACATTTCCACGCTGTCTTCTTCACTGGTCTGATTATATTCAAAGGTGAGGTTCAGCCCGAGACTGAGAAGGTAGATTAAGAAAGCAAACAACAGAATTATCACTCAAACAATACTTAGTATGTTACAGATAAAGGCACCATGATTTACCCCCACTACACAACCGGCAAAGTATTAAAAAATAGCTTTTACATCAACCTTGAAAAGTGTTTTGATGTTTAATTAAGCTAAACAGCCACATACACACAAACAGACAGACAGAGAGACAGAGAAAGATAGACAGACAGACAGAGACAGATAGAAAGACAGAGACCTTCCTACAGATGTGGGAAAATTTTTTGCTACTCCTACAGCTCATTGAAAAAATGCTTCATTTCTCCTGAAAAGTGATTCAATTAAAAGCAATTGTCTAAAGTATACCTGCATGCCTTTAGTATGTGATAGAGTAAACAAATAAAATTGTGAAAAGAAATTATTTGTTGTTTATTTTACAAAGATATGCTAAAACAGTATGGACAGATTTGCTGGTACATGTTTATCCTTGCATTATGTTTCAAACTCAGTGTTTAACCTTAATTAGTATCACAGGTGCCTTCATGCTTTTCATCAGCCAATCAGTCAATTTAAATGGAAAGAACATGTTGCTGTGTTGTTTGGTATCATTGTGTGTGGCACACTGAACATGGACCAGAGAAAGCAGAGGAGAGAGCTGTGTGAGGAGGTCAGGAAGGAGATTATAGATAACCATGTTAAAGATAAAGGCTATAAGACCATCTCCAAGTAGGTTCATGTCCCTGTGACCACAGTTACCAATATTATTAAAAAGTATTAAATTCATGAGACTGTAACCAACCTCCCAGGACATGGATGCAAGAGGAAATGCAACCCCAGGTTGGTGAGAAGGATAGTGTGGATGGTAGAAAAGAGCCAAGGAGACCATCCAAAGCCATTCAAGCTGGGCTCCAAAGTCAAGGTACATCACTTTCTGATCCTACCATCCATCACATTTTGAACAATAATGGGCTCCATGGAAGAAGATCAGGCGGGATCCACTGCTGACAGAAAATCATAAAAAAAGCCAGAGTGGAATTGGCCAAAATGCATTTTAACACACCTCAAAGTTTCTGAGAGAATGTCCTTTGGACTGATGGGACAAAACTTTTTGGCTGGTCATATCAACTCTGTGTCACAGAAGGAAAAATTAAGCTTTAAAAGAAAACAACCCCATGCCTACTGTGAGACATGGAGGGGGCACCATGCCTACTGTGAGACATGGGGAAAAAATATATTTGCACCCTAATCTTTTTTTGTCTGTGCCATTTTTATTTGTTTAATTATATAAAATATTAATATCAATAATCAGAATCAATAATCAAAAGCAAAGTCTGATTAATCTTAAATATGGAATAAATAATACGGAATGCCATTAAACTTCAGTTTCAAGTTATTTCAGAGATTTCAGTGTTTTCTTTTTTGTTTTTTTGTGGAAGGATACCAACAGTCCACGTCTGTAAATGGAGACCTTCCATTGATATCTATGGGAAAAACCTTAATGCCAGTCACAACACCCCCAACCCAGCCATCAACGTCACCATAAGAAACCATTTTCGGCATTTTTAGTATTTTGATGGCAGTCACAGATTTTTATAAAACTGAATTTCCCCTTGTGGGGGCCAAAAAAAAAAATGGTCCCCCCTGCATTAGAAGAACAAGAAATTTTTATGACACTGTGGAGTGTCAAATGTCCCCCAGAATGTAATGTATACTTGGGCAACTTGTAGACAGACAGACAGACACACACACACGTGCAAGCACAGCGCCTGCTGAAGAAAAGGTTCACACAATTGGGCTGCCTCTCTCCATACATGAATAAGCGGTGACTCCTTTACTGACGGCAGAGTTCTGACTAAATCCAGGCATGCAAATACATACACGACCCTCATTTGCTACCATTTAGCCTAAAACAGGCTATTTTAATTAATGTCACTGCTAATTGGACTATTTTAGTGAGTTTGCATCGTCGCTTCTGGCGTCCTGTTCCGTGCCTCACTCAGGGTTACTGATGCTTACAGCTTTTTATGATTAATTTAACACAATACAGGTCACAAACCATTTCTGCTATGTTCTCAGTTACCCACAGGACAAAAAAAGAAGTAATTTTACTCCAGTGAAGCAGGTAAAAAGCTTGTGTATACCTCCTTGCTCCAAGGCGCCCCATATCCTGGCTCATCCTCCCACTCATGTGAGGAGCTGAAGGCCACACGGACTGGAGAAGGATGCACCCATTTATCCGTCATAAAACCAACCAGTGTGTCGTTTGCTTAATTTTTTATGAATGTTTGTGAAGCTGCAGGAATAATTCACTGCAATGGTACTGCGAGATGTGAAGTTTACGCTAATGGAATAATTCAATGGCTCATGTCTGGAGGGGCACCTTCACGGGTGGAGGGGCTACAAGGGCACCAGGCTGCACTGGGGGAAGGGGGCAGGCGAGCTGAAGTGTCCTTCAAAGCCCCCTAGCATTTTCTGTTTCTCTCATTGCCATCAAATAGTGGTTGTTTCACGGTGATGAATTCCACACTGAGACTGTGTGGGTCAGGAACAAAAGGTGTAAATAAAACACAGAGAGAGATGTGTCTAAATGAAACGGTGACTATATGTAGTATATTTACACCATACAGTATACATGTGTGCTTTATAGACTTGAAAAGAACACTCTGCATAGTACACACCTAACTGACATGCTCTTTAATATTTCTTGTCAAAAGCCTATTTGCTTTTTCATCATTCTGACAGCATGCTAAAAAACGCGAAACAACTAATAATCGGATCCCTTGTGACCCCCAAATAGAATGATGTAACTTCCTGTTTCATTAGACGGAATGACCACAAGGCTGGGGTCCCTGTCTCAGGTACAGATGTCACCTCACCCCTTTCACCGCCCTGCTGACAGAAGCCCCCCCAAGCGGGTTTTACAGATTTCACGTCACACCTACTAGGAAATCTGCGATACCGCTGTGCATCATGGGAGACAAGGGCCATCCATCAGCTATTCTCTCCTTCCTAATACCCACCTCATGAGAATACATGTTAAAAATAAACAGAAACACCAGAGAGCAAAGCTTAGAATGGTCACCAGCTGAGCAGCCTGAACCAGCGTGAACACAGTCTGAAGTTGCCAATAAGCTTATTTCATTATTTAATGGAATATATGTACTTATTGACCTGAGCCAGCAACGAATGCCAACATTTCTCCATAAATCCTCTACTAGCATTGTGAGCTATTATTATATCCTAATATTTCAAGAGGCTAGACCAACTAAAGTAAAAGGTATTTCTGTAAGGTAACAGAGATCATGACTGCCTTATGACATCAGGCCAATCAGCTAATCACACCAATACGACTTTGGATTTTTAAATCCAAAGGGAAAAAACGGACAGGAAGCGAATCAATGAGGCTGTTTCAGGTGGGTATTAATCCAGAGACGTCGAGGGCTAAGTAAACAGGCGTGGAGGGTTTACAAATGGGAAAAAGGGAGCAGTCCGTCACAAAGTCCTGACGCAAAGGCACTCTTTCTGAGCGAAAGGCGAAGTGGACATAGGCATGCTTGGCCGCAATGGAAGAGTATTACCGGAAAGCAGGCTGGCCGGAGCTCTTTGTCGGATCAGCGTCCCAGAGAAAGGGGCTCTGCTCATCCATCACGCCGTATAACTGCACCCAGTCAGGACCACCCCCCTGGGGCTTAATACCTCTTCAGTGTGATTGGATGTTTATAAATCCCCCCACACGCCCATGGCATCTCCTAGTAGCTAGGCCTTTATCAACCATCAAATAGGCAGTTATAGATAACCACCTGTGTGTCCCCCCATCATCAGAAAATGGCGCCTCCTACTGGGCGGCCGGCTGAAGGGCAGCAGAGATGTGTAGTAAAGCAGTCCCAGCCCACCTGAGGTTCAGCATCGCTGCTGATGGGTGACGAGCACCTTTGCTAATCCTGAAATCGGATTAGAGGCAGCGAATCACACCGGATGACCGAGGGAGATGATTCCACTCAAAACTGTTTAGCAAAGTAATCTCTAGTCCCATCTCTCGTCTTCACGGCAATTTTAATTTAGCAATGCCATCACGGGCTCACCTTCGTGAGGCGACGTATGGTGTGTTTCTGCTGAGGTGGGCTGCCAGCCCATCCTGACACCAGCACCCAAGCCGCCCGGTCCTGACATGGGGCATCTAATCACATTACTGCCCTCTGACGGCATGAATGACGAGCAAAATGGCATTTTGCAGAGTGAACCAGATTTGTAGGTTTTATATAAGGGCACAGGGTTTATCTTCAAGAGCCTAGCAATTCCACTAAGCTGACATCACAGAACACTTGATTTAATGCATACCTTATGCAGGTTAAAAAATAAAACATGTAAGTCAGAGTTACAGCAAAGGGAAACACAAATGGTATGGAATGTGATAAAGGGCTGAGGAGGTTGGGGGGGCTCCACATTGACTTGGCCACGGATTAGGTGTGCATATACAAAATGTTTATGAGAGCAAAAGTGCCCATCCAGCGTAGAACCAGGCAGGGGAGAAAGACACAATATCACTGACTAGTCTGCGGGGGGGGGGGGGGGGGGGGGGGGGGGGGGGGGGGGGGGGGGGGGGGGGGGGGGGGGGGGGGGGGGGG
>JABFEA020000002.1:14882585-14898201 GCA_019775915.2 Cyphomyrus plagiostoma | reverse complement strand
CCTCCCTTGACTTAAACTCCACGCACCTGGAGATATACCCCAACATCCTATTGGCCTTTTTTACTGCTTCCCCACATTGGTGAGAATGGGACATGGAAGCATCAACATATACACCAACACTGAACAGGTTGGTGAATGAATCAACACAAATCATTGAGGTGAACTGAATCAAATAAACTGCCCCCCCCCCCACACACACAAAAAAGGAGTCACTCTGTCCATCCTTATTCACCACTAACTCATGGAGTGCGGTACACTGGCATGGCATAATGCCTCACACAAATCACGTGACATGCATCCTTGCCAACTGCAGACAGCCAGTTAACACAGAGCACCAGCACAGCGTGCCTTTATCTCATTAATGTACAGTCAACATGGCTCCCTCAGCTTCAAGGTCACATGGCACCCTCAGCTTCAAGGTCACATGGCACCCTCAGCTTCAAGGTCACCGGTAGCCCTCTCCCATTTTCTAGCGCCCCCTTACTATTTAAAATGTTACTATTCCAATGCAAAACCCTGCCTGTGCATTATTTTTGCCCATTTTCTGGGCAAGGGCCAGGTGCTGAGGGAGAGTATGTTGCAGGCAGTCAATTATCACTTTAAGAATCAGCAACGGCAAAAGCCAAATAACCATGCAAATTGCTTTGTTTCAGGAACAAAATGCATCCCGGATGCATTTTACAAGATGTTTGAACTAAATAATAGAATGAACGCCTTGGAGGCAACTAATGTATAAATTGACGTTGTGAGAATACAGTGTGACTGCAGCATCCTCCTCTGTCCTCTCACCTCATCAATCTTTATTTATAACCCAGGAATTACAGCTGCTGTTGCTGCTGTAGAATCTGCTCTGCGGTATTTAATTTGCAGCATTTCCAACCAGCTTTAAAGACTTTCAGCTGTTCTTCGGCAGCTAGTTATCACTGGGAGCTTGAGAGAAATAAGGAACAGAAAAATAAGTCGGAAGGCAAAGAAGTCAGATGAAGAGGTTTTGTTATCGTGTCACACGCACAAAGCCGCCTCGCACGGCAGGTGTGTCTTTTAAAACTGTTTTATCATCGGGCGGACAGGGTGAGTGAAACCTCTTCCTTTCAGCCTCTGCCACCGCCGCAGATGCATGAATACTGGGGGAGACGAAAGAAACATCAACAAAACAAGGACACAGGCACAGGGTTACCTCAGAGGTGATCAGATACCTGCTCAGAGGAAACATGGAGCTTAATGTTTGTCTTGCATTTATTTTATTTTAAAAAGGATTCCTCGAGTACCTGAGTAACTAACCTGTTACTCATACCTGTACCTATCACTGAGGACACTGAGGTCAAGTCCTCAGTATTTTTTCTGCAATTCCAATAACCAGGAACCACCTCCCCTGCAGGGACAACCTAGGAAGAATTAACACTTCGGACCTCACTATTTTAGAAATACTGGCTACAGCCTTGATATTACTAGAATGTTTTTTTTCTTAACGTTTTCTGTTTTGGTAGCTGAAATGAGTAAAGACCTCCACGGTAGAACATAAAATTATAACAGGCGAAATGCAGTGAATTCCATCTGTAGCCCTGACCCATGTCAAAACCTGTCGCCTCAGATGACACCACACAGTCAGTCATTTGTATCGATTTTATTACGCCTTAAGTTTCACTTTACATTCTGCTGCTGCTCTGAATCTAGATGACTAACACTTGACGCGATAACAGACATTAAAACAGAGTCTATATATGAGTGTCACCTGGAAACAAACTGTAGATGCTTGACTATACATAGAACAAAATACACCACACACGAGATACCTAAAAAAAAGAAACATGCAATCCATCATTGTTACACAGCTGAAGGCTACACCGGCTCGCTCTCACCCAAACGCTCATTTTTCCTTCTATTTTTCACTTCATGTAACTCGCATGTTTTCCCCCTATGACTTTTTGAACAATATTATTACTATCACTATCTGACATGCAGCTCGCTGCTGGAAAAGAGAGATAAGGAGACACATGGAGACCATCTGAAATTGAATTCTGCTGAAATCTGGCAGTGATGAAGTGGTTTTTATCTCTCGTTCAATTGTCTCTATCGCGCATCCTGTCCTGGCCTATTAAAGCAGGTTTGTTTATTCTACTAAGCCCAGTCATTTCAATTTGAAACAACACAATTGGAAACTAAATTTGCTGCTGGCCCTTGATCTTTCCTATGAGCAGTTATGTGGCTCCGGAACGTGCCATGATGAGGCGCTGTTGTTCTCCAGACTGATGCTTTTAAAAGACCCTTAACTATTCTCTCTTTAATAAGATTGGTCTCCCCACATACCAACTCTTAATAACAGGGTAAAGTACAGCAAATTGATATGACTCCTGTGAGAGCATTTTTTCGGGGCTGAAGGCAAAGAGGATCTGGCTTTCCCCATCTCCCATCCAATCTCACTGAGAGCCATGGATGTCAGCAGGTGCTGGAGAGGTGTGAAGGTGGCAGGCGTTTGGCTCGGCGGTGTGAGGTGGGGACGTGGTTGGTACACAGCACCTGTTCTTCTGAGGTTTCATTTTCCCTGGACCCTTACAGAGCACACTGAACTGGAGGTTATCGACATAAAACCCAGTCCAAGTGAGTTTCATCACATTGGACAGTCATCCCCTGGCCCCTGGTCGAGGAGACGCCCTGCCATCCTGTCATACAGAGGATGGATTCAAAAGGAGCATCTTAATTGGAAAACGTCATCAAGGGGCCATGCTACACTTACAGAGGATGGATTCAACAGGAGCAACTTCACTGGAAAACGTCATCAAGGGGCCATGCTACACTTACAGAGGTTGGATTCAAAAGGAGCAACTTCACTGGAAAACGTCATCAAGAGGCCATGCTACACTTACAGAGGATGGATTCAAAAGGAGCAACTTCACTGGAAAACGTCATCAAGGGGCCATGCTACACTTACAGAGGTTGGATTCAAAAGGAGCAACTTCACTGGAAAACGTCATCAAGAGGCCATGCTACACTTACAGAGGATGGATTCAAAAGGAGCAACTTCACTGGAAAACGTCATCAAGGGGCCATGCTACACATACAGGCACATATGCATTTACACATCTGGGACTATGAACCACAATACAATGAAATATCTATTACAGTTTCATTCCAAAGAGAAAATAAGTTAGCACTTGTTAAACGAGTATGCACCCACAAAGGAATCTGGGCCGGTAATATCTAAACATCTTCATCAGTTTTAAAGCCAGAAGACCACAGACGGGCTCCAGTGTTTTCGTAGCCTTGGCGTGACTTTGCAGTGGAACATCTGCCACCTGGCAGCGTGACTTTGCATTTTCATTCAAAAACATGCTCAGAAGCTGCAAACTTTTAATAAATAGAATAGGCTGAATTTACGACGATGACGAGAAACAAACAGTTTTGTGCTCTAAAAACATCTATAATCTGACAAGCTTTATTGTTTAAATTTGCATAATCTTTGGCCAGAAGCCCACATTAAACAACAGACAACAATATATTCCAAGACTAATTTCCAAACTGTGGCAGACAATTCATTATCGCATAATGATAATGTGTAACTATGAAGCACTGGTAATAAACACAAATGTTATAATTAATACTAAATAAAATGAACATGATGTAAGAATTCATTTTGTCGCATGTTTAGAAATTTTCTCAGTCTTTACAGCAGGGGCAGATAAGGCATAAAATGGGTTGCTGTGATTTATGGGGTGCCAAGTGTCAAGCGCTCATTTTTGTGCACAAAATACATTATGTGCCACAAAAAGAATATTTGATGATGAAATAAAGTAACGCCTTGCTGCATTTTGTCCATAGAAAGCCAAACCAGTTACATTCTGTCCACAACAGCATAAAGATGATCACTTTCTTTAATGTACAGATATCAAAAGGAAGGTTTAATTTTGTGTATGAAGATAATGTCAGAACCTTGCATTTTGTGGAAAGTATATAAAAATTGAATAAAAAGAGAGTCATTTTGTACACAAAGTGAATTTATTTAGTTGCCAAATGCATTTTATGAATGAAAGATGATAATTTTGTGGATGTGGGTCTAACTTATTTTCAGGGGCGTCGTTAGACCTGTTTTATGGGGACTTTAGTGCTCAGTTTGCACTACAACCATCAACCTTTGTTAAATATGTCATTTATGAACTACTTGCACATTTGTTAAAACAACAGTGCCACTATCTATAGTTTTAAGAGGGAGAGCAGTTTTGTACACCATGGTAAGAATGCAATGTCAAACAAGTTTAGCTCCAGGAAAACAGAAACTTAAATCTTGTTAGCTGCTACTGAAATAAAATATTTTAATTTAAATTAAAACAAATACTATAATTTAAAGTTGTGTCAAATGCAAAACAAATACATGTGTTTAATGGTAAAATCAGATCCCATGTTTAGAGAATTTGTTAGTACACAAGAATGCAAAAAATATGTGTAATAATTAATGTAATAATATGAATAATATTTAAGATAAACTACATTAACACACAATTATAGCGAAAATGTTCAGAATTTGTAGACGTTTGAGTAATGTTGATTTGCACAGTTTTCTGTGATTAATCATACCCACTATTAAAACATAATCATAAATATTTATACCATGAATCCCCAAATTAATGCATAATTAACACAAGAGGAAGTATGTGGGTCATTTTCACAAACCTCATTGACAAATTAAAGTTTCTCTTATTTTTAAAATTAGTTTGAAGACAGACTCAAGTTATATAACCTTATTGTCTAAACTGTCGATTGTGCTTCCAGGGTAGCTAATTATGGGTGTGTTTCCTGAACGCAATTGATGTTAGTGAATAACAAACATAATAACGATTGACATAGGTAAAGAACAAACAAGATTTGCAAGCGTTTCCCATAACCCTTTGTTGTTCCACAATTAAAAAACTTTAAGTAGAACTTGGCTGGCTCCTCCCCAGCCTCTGTGTAAGAAAAACAGACATAACAGGGACATCAATCCCATGTATTTCACTGATGAAATATATTATAAAATTGTCACATCAGACATATGAAAATGTAAAAAAAAAAAAAGAAGAAACTAATTGGAAATCCAATAAAAACAGACAAAAGCAGCCAAAATTAAAACCAAAATAATTAACCTATTTGCAGAAAATATATAAATGGGCTCAAAATGTGATGTTGCTTTCTTGGAAAATAGAATAGTGGACAGCAGTACTGGGAACAGGAAGTAACATTTTTCAAAATAATCATTAAAACAACCAATTAAGTAGGTGACCAAAACAATATTTTAACATAAAAATTACTTCAGTGTTGTGCAGAATAGCACACACTGCAATTCCAACATGGCAGCATTCTGAGGAAAGTCTTACAGCTCCCAAGGACTTGTGCTAGCACTAGAATCACATCCTCCACCTGCCCAGTGTGTGTTGTTTGTGTGTGTTGTCCAACTGTGTGTTGTTTGGTGTGGGGTGCTATACCTCTCTTCAGCTGTGGTGTGGGGATTCATCACTAAAGTGAGTAGATATTTGTTAAGAGCATAACTGAAGTCTCCCAATAACCAGCCACCAACACACCATCTAACACAATCCAAAGCTGGACCAGATATAAGCATCACTTGTACTCCCAGGTCACTTGGTCACAATATCTGTAAAACGTCCTTAATGCCAAGTGCCATTTCGACAGGTGCAGATGGGACTCAAGAGGCCACGAGTATGAATAGGGTTGAGCTTCCATCCACTGCAATTAAAATGCCTGCAATGGCATGAAAACCAGTTGTAGGGTCACAAAAGGCAACTGCTCCAGCTAAATCGTCTATGTAGTTGTGCGCACAGTGAAATAGAAATGTGATCAATACATTCACAAATGCAGAACACAGCACAGTGCATCTGTAGGTCTGCAAGAATTGCAAGAATTCACCAGAGGTGTAGAAGCAGAGAGCTGTCAGAAGCTGCACGGTGCACTAATGGCAAAATTCCAGTGTGTTCCTCTTTTCAGTTTATCCCGTACTATACCAGGGAGGCTTTGCTATTTCACCCCAGACCAGCCTGTTTTGCTCTATGAATTGCTCACCGCTGAGTTGGTCCAAGGGGTTCATGCCCAAACCAATTTCACTGGACTACATTGTCTGAAATGCTGTCTTCAGCTGAGTTGCACAGTTCTTTGTCATTGCTGGTCACAACAGGTGGTTCACCTTCCCAACTCAAAGGATGTGACTGAACACATAGCAAGTTAATTCATTATGTATGAGGGATATTTAGAATTTATTAATTGTTCCCCCATTCCATTAATGACTTAGAATTTATGAATTGTTTCCCCATTCCATTAATGACTTAGAATTTATGATTGCTTCCCCCATTGTATCATGGATATTTAGAATTTATGAATTGTTCCCCCATTCCATTAATGAATTTATGAATTGTTCCCCCATTCCATTAATGACTTAGAATTTATGAATTGTTCCCCCATTCCATTAATGACTTAGAATTTATGAATTGTTCCCCCATTACATGTATGAATTGGAATTTGAATTGAATTGGCCACATCCTGTAAACTGGAATTTGTATTCGAATGACAGAAAGAATTTAATTTCAGTTTAAAGAAATTCAATGCAATGACATGACACATAAATATCATTTAATCTGCCAAAACATAAATAATTATAAAATATATTTATTTTCTAGATCAGGGGTGCCCAACTCCAGTTCTGGGGGGGCAGAGGCCTGTGTAGCTTAGTTATTTCCCTGTTCCACCACAAATGATTCAGCTCAAGAGCTGTGTGGTAATTAGCACAAGAAGTTGAATCAGATGTGTTAAATGAGGGGAAACCCAAAAATGTGCAGGGCTCTGGTCCTCCAGGACTGGAGTTGGGCACCCCTGTGATAGATGGTAGATGCATATATTGACCCTACATACCATCCCGGTATGCACTCAAATGGTCCGGCCTCAAAATGTCTGTGGGTCCTTGAGCATGGCCCTCAACCCCCAGCTGCCTAAGCACCCCAACACGTGGCTGCCCTTCATGGCACAGGGAGGGGTAAAGAGAATTTCCCGACAGGGTTTATGAAAGCATCACTTATTATTATTATTATTATTATTATTATTATTATTATTACTACTACTACTACTATTATATGTACTACTGAGTGAAATGTACTTTATATTTGCATGATTGTAAGATAATTGTGGAATTGTTTTAACCTATTCTAACAATTTATATTAGGTTTACGTTGGTCCTCAAACTCCTTTTCCATGGATGGGGTTGTGATAGGCTTACTTGTATGAATGTATGAAGTGCTCTTACACAAAATGACAATGAAATTATTTGTTCTATTAGGCTGTCACGCATCAGGCGTAACACTCACAATTTCAGACTCTGAAGCTCACACAAGAAGTCTTACGGCAAATCTGTATTATTCCGCCATAAACCTGAACTTCGCAACATCAAAAGCCTTGGGGTACTTTGCAAACCCTACAGACTATTTAAATGTAATAAAACTGTTACATACATGTAAATGCATGCGACTGTGTGCAGATTTGTCTCGAATTGATGCCAGCCTGGTGATCGCAGTTGGTAACCCTGCCTTTAAAAATATACGTAGAAAGTTGAAATTCTAACCTGTTTAGCGATTAATTTCCGAGTGATTACCTGGGGGTATTTAGGACATTACCTGGGGGTATTTAGGACACAACTGTAAATCATTGGATTCTGTAGAACCTCGGGAATAAAATTTCTTTCAGTGATATTCCATGTGCAAGATGTACCTGTTTTTGCCAGAGGAGTGCTATTTCGCGACTGGCTAGTGCTCACATTTTTCCCTCATTGAAGCCACTTGGGGACCCGCAACTAGGAAGGAAGGTCTCGGTGTCAATCAGAATCAGGAAAATACAACTTCTGTGATTTTAGGGGGTTTTGACCATTAAACTTCTTTTACTTTACCTGATAATAATAAATTTGAAAGATTTAAAAAACATTGTATGTAGTAGTGTATTACTGATTTTGGCTACCTATTTGTGGAATAATAGTAAAAATTTACAGAAAAAAATGATTTGGGTGGCACGGCACTTGACAGCATGGTTAGCGCCATTGTCTCACCTCCGGGACAGTGGCAGTGCCCAATGCAGGAGGGGCTGAAGCATTTACAGATAATCAAGACGTTAATCTTCATGCAGAATCGCTGTGAATACAGTGATTTATTTCCAACTTTGATTAAAGCACACGAAGCAGCCACTGAAGACCGAACGCGGAGCAGGAGCCAGATAGAGAAACACGCGTTCAGACGCGGCTCATGTTCCCGACGCGCTGCTCGGGGGCCTGCCGAGAGCCTCCATTACAGCGCTCCGGATTATTCCGAATCTGTCGTGGCTGTAGCTTTGCGCACTGCTTGCAGTCTGTCAGAACACTGCCTTAACGCGTAGGAGTCAGCGATAAGAAGGGGGAAGGGCACTGTTCAAAACACATAATTAATCTGAAAGTGAAATGGTTATCATCATGCCACGCAGTGTGTTTACCAGGAAGGAGTATGCTAAATATTATCTCATTGCCTAATTACGGCTTGGCATCCCTTGCTAATAGCACATGTATGACAGAGCTCCGTTTGACCTCGGACCCAGCAGACGGTCATGCCCGGGACCCTACCAGCACAAACACTTTGCCCCCAGGGACTGCGCTACAGATTTTTGCTCCCGTGGCCCAACTCCTGCATTTATATAGAGCTACTTTAACTTCAGGAGTTCATGCCCTCCCAAGACATTTGGAACTTTTAAGCCTTCATCAAGCTTCTTGTGCGTACATTAAAGGTATGTGCACTTTGTCCGCTCCCTGAAAAAGAATGTCATCCTGGAAAAACAGCAATAGCCATCTATGCGATGCAGGCCTTAACTTATTCATTTATGTGTGATTCTGTGTTTATTTTTAATGTTGTGTAAAATATTATCTTAGCTGGGGTTTGGGCGGCTTACATCTGGCTCTGTTTTATATGGGCACGTCTCCTGGTTTGATTTAGACGCTTCCTCAAAAGCACAGCCGCAGCTGTGACCCTGGATTGGGAGCTGGCTACCTTTGGGTTCTGTGCCCGTTAACACATTTTATACAAAACTAAAACCAGCACGGTACTCAGCAGAGCCACTCTCTGAAAGAATGTGTGTGTGTGTGTGTGTCTGTGTGTCTGTGTGTGTGTGTGTGTGTGCATTTGTGAGGTTTTTTTACAGTCCCTAATGTAGTTTCGCTCTTAGGCTGGCGAAGCCCCCTCTGATTCCTATCCTCCTGTGCCGTCAGGTCAGATCCCAGCTGCAAACTTTCTCCCTAAGCCCGTAATCTGGAGCGCGTGAGCACGGTCTTCTGGCGGTTCTGCCTGGCCCGGCCTGAACACTGAAAGGCATGGTCTCGGCATCGAGACTGAGCCTGGCGATAGCCCACTTTAAAGGCCTCTCAGCGAGTGGGAGACAGCAGAGTGCGGTTGGCCGTCACTCTCTCAGGCGTGAAGATGTGATCTCCGCGATTAACGCGACTCACAGCATCTGCCGCTTCCCCCGCCTAACAGGTCCCTTTCTTTTACTCTCTCACTTAAACATTGATTTTAAATCCTGCACTGAAATGTGTCAGCTTCAAGATGGCACTGGGGCAAATATTTAACAGAATAGCTGTCAAGAACACAAAGCCTTTATAATTACACAAAGGGTGCGAGAAAATATTGTTTGAGAAACTTGGACGACTGTAAAAGACTGAAGAAGAATTTTTATGTGACAGGCTGTGAACTAGTGAGGGCCTGACAGAGTTTTGCAATGTAAATAAGGTTGATGTACAGCTTTTCCAGCACTGCACCCTTATTTGGTAACTGCTATTACCGATATTCACCATTGTGGAGAATGACAAGGTACTAATAAATTAAGCTATATTTTAAATCAATCAGTCATTCATGAACTTAAGCGTACATGTATTAAACTAAAGTAAAAATGATTGGGCCATGCAGTGGTTTAAACAGGCTGAAGGGAAACCTGCAGTGATGACATGTAACCAGGAAGCTGTGGCAAGAGGGTTCCGGACTGTTCTGGCAGCCGTGCATCTCACGTTCCGAAGATCAGCATCAGACCCGCTGTGCTCTTTTGATCCTTCTGTGTTTTCTCCCTCCGGTGAATTATACAGAGGGAAGAGGCATGAGAACAGGCACTGAATATGTTTTTTATGAAAGATCCATGTTACAAGTACAATTGGAGACATAATATCCTGTTGATATTTCCAGCATTTCTTGCCATTCATTCAGTTTGAGGATCCTTCTGGCTATGTTCAGCATGGCTGGTGAGGAACGGCAGGATGACTAAGAAGGTCAAGCTCCGCAGGCACACCTGTTGGTCCCTTTTGACAAGTCTGTGCAAAATCTAGTGAAACTGTGAAGCTACAGATTACCTAACTGAGGCTGAACTTTTTGTTATGTTACAATCCAAAAAGAACAGTTGGTAACACTTTACTTGAAGCAGTCTACATAAGGGTGACACGTAACCATAATAAGAATGACTTGACACATGTCATGAACATTAATGATACATTATTGATGTTTATGACTGTTCTTTGGAACTGAATGACATATTATGACAAAAGTCATAAACATCAATAATGTGTCATGTCATTCTTATGATAGTTACATGTCACCCTTATGTAGACTGCTTCATGTAAAGTGTTGCCGAACAGTTTCCATTGGACAGGAGCCCAAAACATGCTCTGGATTCTTTATTTTTTGGTAGGCTGGCTTTTAACTATGTTCGCGGATAATATGTGTGCAAAAACACTGCAAAGTTCAGTGAGACTTCTGAATTCTCCAACATCAAAGAGCAACATGAAAATAACGTTCTAAACAAAAGGTACGGTACATTTTACTACACTATTTAGGTACCACTGTGCTACATTTATGCTTATTATAGCATTGGTGAGGACACAGGCTCAACCTGAAGGTAGTTGACTGTAGTGCCTTTGAGCAAAGTGCCTCATTTGAATCGCTTCAGCAAAATTTGTATTGCTTTGGATGTTTCACACATGTAGGAGAACCTCTCGGATAGAAGTCCAGCTCTTCACCTGCTAGAGCGGCCCAGAGAGGCTCTGGATAGATGGTGCTTAAGCCTGCAGCCTCTACAATAAGCCAGTCGCAGGTGATTTTTAAAAATAAAGAGGGGAGCTTCAAAGGTGTCATTCATTATGCTCTCCAAGCCTCTGAGAGAGAGGTGGTCACCCACCCGCATGTTTCAATAGCCCAGCAGCCCAAAGCAAGCTGAGGCGATCCAGAGACCATCCTGGGTATCGCAGGACTGTTACACACATGCATGCATGGAATAGCATGACAGCAAGAAGGATTAGCTGCAGTAGCTGTGTTGGTGATCGTCATGTTGCTGAGCTGCAGCAGGAAGCAACAAGAGGCCTAAATGTAAAGAAGTAAGGAATGATCAGGCCTGGATTCTGCCCCATGCCTGTGGAAACAGATGGCAACAGCGCCACCCAAAGAATAACTGAGGGAAAGTATCCAATGACCCAAAAAAACCCCACAAAACGTGTAAAAAATAATATCATACGGTGCCAGCCCTAGAGTCACAATGAGAAAGAAACAGGGGATTTTTTTGCAATGGAGAAATTGAAAATGCAAAAATAATTTCTCTGTTTACGTAATTCCACTCTTGTGTCAGTGTGCTCCCCAAGAACCCCGACTTTGTATGAACGGGATTAAAGCATTTAAAAGTAAAGCACAGTAAAATCAAATCACAAGGTCACCCTACATTTAGCCCAATTTATACATAAATAATCATTTTGTTCTGTCACAAAAAAATGAAATTTGTCTACTTGTCATTTCTGGTTAATTACGAAATATGCTGCATCATTAAAGGGACTAATTGTTGCCATTTATGCCACCAGATATCCCATCTGGATGCCACACTCCATACACCTCCGGATTGAATAATACTTATATAAAAGGAATGCTGTTTGGAAGTGCATTTAGTTAAAGAAAATACTTGCCATTTATTATCCCAAATACTGCTACGTTCGACAGGCTATTGTTTTGGTAAGAGATCATTCATGGGCCTTACTGTAGGATTATAACCTTTAAACTGACTAGCCTGACAAGCAGTTTAAATCACCCATAACTAAAATCTGATCTGCATACTGCAACCTTAAAATGTTTTCCTTAAAACGTTTACTATAGGACCAACTATCTGCTTATCACCCATCACCAATACCATCTCTGCCATGAACACTGGTTGAGTCCCTTTTACTGCCCTGACCACCGATTTAGTACCCGTCACTGCCCTGACCAATAATTAAGTACCCATTACTGCTCTGAGCACTAACTGAGTACAAGTTAGTGCCCCTTCACTGACTGAGTACCTATTACTACCCTGAGCACTGACTGAGTACCCGTTACTGCCCTGAGTATTGATTGAGTACCCGTTTCGGTCCTGAGGACTGACTGAAGATCATCTTGGCTCCGAGGTCCAGCCCACACGCCCATAGCCCCACAAAACTCTGACTGTGTTCTGACAAGTAAACACCTCTGTTCGCCGCCTTGTTATAAAAAAGGGGATGCTTTGCTGATTTGTTACATCAGAAGACCGACCCGCGAGAGAAAATGTTTATTTGCAGAGCTTGTGGGATCTGAGAGACAGACAGGCGTGTCAGAGCAGTGGGCTTAAATGAGATTTATTACGCTGTCAGCTCAGTGCTCGCAGTCAGTAATGTTTACAGCATTCAAGGGAGCAAAGAAACACATGCCATTAGCAAAGGAAAAAAAAACAAAATCAAGAAACAAGACTTTGGGGAAAAAAGCAGGCTGTCAAAACCACAGACTTATTAGCCAAAATCAATTGGGGATCCTTCAAGTCAGCAAACAAGTATCTACAGAACAATAACTTATAAAGTTATCAGAGCAGACAAGATTCAAGCACACACTGGAGGTCTACAGACAAAACATACGAGATATCAGTGACGTCCCCTCAAACACATTAAAAATATAAGCTTTAAATGATACTGAATAGAACGTAACCACAGGAAAATCAGGAGAACCCTTCCTTGTATAATTTATGGCTCAGATTTCAATCAATGGAATGATGAAACATTCAGAAATGTTCACATAGTGATAAATTGCATAGGGGCTAAATATATCAATGTCAAATGCTCAGTTTGTCAAATAACAAATCACAAAAGCTACCAATAACGAAATAACAAAACGTACCTGACAGCTTTACAGAAAGAAATTGAGAGAAATTATTATTAAAAACTATGTACATCTGGTGATTTTTAAAATAATAATAATATATCTATTTTTTTCTAAATATTGATGCCAACATATACTCAGTGTATGTCAAGGACAACTAGCTAGTGCTGGGTAGGACCCTATCTGTCTCCAGAACCAGGATAGACAGACTGTGTGTTCAGAGAAGCCCTTCTGCATACCATTACAGCAGGGACTACAGTCCAGGCTGAAGTCCGTCCAGTCCTGTCGTGCACACAGGTAAATATTCACTCAGTCTTGAATGTGACTTGGACACCTGTGACTGGAAAGGTTGCCCTGAGTCCATGGTGTATGTCTGCAGTCTGCAAGCAGTGTTGGGTCGTTCCCAGTTTGTTATATCAGCTTCAGTGCTTTTCAAGCAATTATCCAGGGTTATCCAGCAATTATCCAGTTTGCGTACATAAACTATAAGGAGTTTTCATTTTGGTATAAGACATCTAGCGAAAAGAAGCACACTGCAGAATGCAAATAGCAACGTTAACTGAGGTCGCTGGCATGGCTTCCAATTTATATCAACATTGGGAAAGGAAACAAAGACAGGTATGTAGGCTAATGCTAGCAGAATTAGCAATCAAATTTGCAGACCAAAGAGACTCCCACAATCAATTTTGCTGATAAATAACCAAAAATTATATATCACATTACCTTAATACTGCCCAAACCTTGGTCAGTTGCTGAATTGACTTTTAACACAATTAATCACAAATAGCAACATTAAATGTGATAGGGTATCATTGTATATGTGTGAAATTCACATGTTTCATCTGACGTTTTTTTTTTCAATTGTGTTAAAAGTCTGTTCACAAACTGACCATGTTCAACAATTATCATTAGTCTCCCCTCAAGGGCCGATCGGTGGCGTGGCTGATCTACTGGGAGAGGAATCAAACCAGCAACTTATCAGACACAGGGCATTGTGTGTGTGCTTAATAAAAAGTTGTATTATCCACATTCCTTGGTTCTTGAACCAGTCTTGAATGTGTTCAGGAATATCAGGATATTAGTCTTTGTAATGTTTAGCGATACAGTAAAGCGAGCCCCTTGACCCCGTCTGTGTGTTGTATGTGTTCAGTTGCAGACATATCATTGGCTGTTTGGAGGACCTGGCTGTTTGTGTTAATGAGCAGGTGTACCTAATAAACTGGTCACCGGGTGTATGTACATATTTTTATGCTGTATTCATATAAGTCATGAACACTCCGTGTGCTGTGTAGGTGATTTCATACAATGGTGATTAACTGCTAACACGTCCCTCATCTCAGCGCCACACAAACAGATGAAAACAGTTATACTTTAATTTTACTAAAAGGCTTAACCTTAACTTCTGTCTCTTTTGCAGCTCGACATGTGGCTCTGATGGGTCCCAATGTCAGTGTCAGAAGTTTTAAAAAGAAAACAAGCAGCTCTCCGTGTCAATAGATTGAGCGTCTGTCCTTCACCACCCCGAGAAAGGGGTGGGGTCAAGAGAGAGGTGGGGGGGTGACCGTTAGAGTACTTCTTGAGGCCAGGCAAGCCGCTGCCCGAGTCGATGTGCTCCAGCTCCGATGTGCTCCAGCTCCGATGTGCTCCAGCTCTGATGTGCTCCATTTCCTATGTGCTCCAGCTCCGAAGTGCTCCATCTCCGATGCGTTCCAGCTCCAATGCACTCCACCTCTGATGTGCTCCATTTCCTATGTGCTCCAGGTCCGATGCGCTCCAGCTCTGATGTGCTCCATTTCCTATGTGCTCCAGCTCCGATGCGTTCCAGCTCCAATGTGCTCCAGCTCCGATGCGCTCCAGCTCGGATGTGCTCCAGCTCCGATGCGTTCCAGCTCCAATGCACTCCAGCTCTGACGTGCTCCGTTTCCTATGTGCTCCAGCTCTGATGCGTTCCAGCTCCAATGCACTCCACCACTGATGTGCTCTATTTCCTATGTGTTCCAGCTCCGATGCGCTCCAGCTCCGATGTGCTCCAGCTCCGATGTGCTCCAGCTCCGATGCGCTCCAGCTCCGATGTGCTCAAGCTCCGATGTGCTCCAGCTCCGATGTGCTCCAGCTCCTATGTGCTTCACCTCTGATGTGCTCTATTTCCTATGTGCTCCAGCTCCGATGCGCTCCAGCTCCGATGTGCTCCAGCTCCGATGTGCTCCAGCTCTGATGCGTTCCAGCTCCAATGCACTCCAGCTCTTATGCGCTCCATTTCCTATGTGCTCCAGCTCCGATGTGCTCCAGCTCTGATGTGCTCCAGCTCTGATACGTTCCAGCACCAATGTGCTCCAGCTCCGATGCGCTCCAGCTCCGATGTGCCCCAGCTCCGATGCGTTCCAGCTCCAATGCACTCCAGCTCTGATGTGCTCCATTTCCTATGTGCTCCAGCTCCGATGCGTTCCAGC
>JABFEA020000002.1:14860365-14872406 GCA_019775915.2 Cyphomyrus plagiostoma | reverse complement strand
TCTTACTGGAGCAGCTTGCCCAACCAATCAGCTACAGGCTGAGAGACCCAAAGCTATGGAAATGCCTTCTTTTGTCACTCTTCTGTCAAATACGTTCGATTCCACTGACATTATCAGCGGCCTTTGGCCTCGCGAGTTTTTTTTTTCTTCTTCACAGGGAAATAAATCATGAAAAGTTAACAGCGTCTCGAAATGCCACCGACACAAATTGTGTCTGTAAGGGAATCGGAATCAAGTGGTGTTTCTGACTGACCTCCTGATCGTCATAAGGAAAGGAGCGTTATCCATCCCACTCCAGCGTCCACCACGTGGGTAGAAGCACATTCACAGTCGCTTTGTAGGTTTTGCCTGACAAGTAGAGAGTAATTGCTGCCATTTACGCATGGGCCTGTCTGTCAATACTGCCTGATGATTTGGGCAAACTGAGGGGCATTTAACATACCTGCCAAGTGAGACAAAATAAATAAGAGGCTACTCTAGATAAAGCATCTCAACCTTGATGCAATTACCGAACAACTTCCAGTTAAAATCATGGCAATTAGCAAGCCTTCAGCAGGACTGATGTGAGCTTCATCTACAGGTCCGTATAGTATCAAGCTGCCGATTCGAGCTCAATAGACTTAATTAAACTGTTCAGAAATACTATCAGTGTCCACAGATTGAGCGGAGCATAGCAATTTTAAAAGCAGATTCCCATGTCTAATGAAAATATCCATTCTTCAAGTCTTTTAAAAGAGCTCTGGTAAGGTTTCTGTCATGTCATTTCAACTGCAAGAGTGGCTAAATTATAATTATATTCATGAATCAATAGATTCCCATTTAGTATCAAACTTGGCCAGGTATTATATTACATCAATTAACTTAATACCAGAGAAAATTATCAGTGTAAAGCACCATGCAACAAACACTAAGCCATATATGAGACTAGGACTATGGACTGAGGAAACACAAATGGAATTTATGTATAATTCATAAAGGTTAAAGTATCTGCTGCGGTTGTCACCATGTACATGGCATAATGACCCATATATTAGACAAAGAATTGCTTCTGATACCTGTAGGCGAGTCCCCATTGGAAAGCAGAGCCACATTAACCCTTTCATAAACTTCAGAGAAGAGAACTAACGGAAAAAACAACATAACGCAAGTGAGTTTGTACTCAGTCCGACTTCATTTTTTGTAAATATCCAGAACCCCAAATGTTCTTTCATGTGAAACTGCTTGCATTGTTATATACATGATCAGCCTTCACAGCAAGCTCTCCACGATGTTCTGCTGATGAGCTTCGAGTGTTTTTTGCTCCAATGTGGCAGTCTGTCTATATGCTATATCTAATGGTACTACTAATAAGCTATGAGCTGTAAAATGGGTCTCCAGTTCATGTAAATGCCTCATGGCACAGGGAACGAGCAGCTTGGCCATGAGCCAAGCCAGGACTATCTTCTCTACTGTGTCCACAAATACACTATTTTCATGGTTTCCGAACCTCCTTGAACAAAGTTTTTCCAAACAGAATCCAGTCAGCAAATTACACTCCCTGCATTATCTCAGGTTCAGAACAACAGGTCCTGAATAGTCAAGGTGGGTGAATACAAAATTAAAATGCAAACACAACAAATTTAAAGTGAATTAATAATTTACACCCTTGAGGTACCCCCTACCTTCTTTCAAATTCAATAATTTAATTTAGCAAGTATATACATCTGAATGTATACCTGACTAAATTATAAATTTAATATAGAACAGAATGTGTTTATGGTGTATGTGGGAATGCTTTGCACTAATATCATTATTAACAGTAAGTCAGAAGCTTTTTCAGTTTGTTAATATAACATGCTTACTGATACTTCCCCACTTGTCTCACATCTAGATTTCAGGACTTTTAATGCCTTGTGTCTTGTCAAGCCGGTCAGCTGCTTGTAAACAGCACATAACACCAGATTTATTCCTTGGACCGGGGGGGCTGCTGTTAGATTCTGGGCCCCATAAAAGCATATCATGCTGCACCCCCAACCCAGATCAATCCAATGTGCTTCCAAATATTGTCGGGCCCCCATCACTCAGAGGCCCTTACAATTGTCTTAACTTTCCTCTCCTTTACGACCCCCCGGCTGAGTAGTTACCTGTGGTTGTCAACAGAAACCATTTTGTGATGAAAAGGATTCTGGGGTTCTGTAGTGAAATTTTTTTAAGGAAAATTTCTCTTAACATGTAACAGAAATGCCAAAGAGTGCAAGGCTAACATTCCCTGTATGCTCTCCTCACACTGGCAGGTTCTAAAGAGACATTTAAGGACTTGTAACAATAAGAGAGAAATTAATGTCAAGTACCTTGTATAAATCCCAGGGTCTTTGGCTGCGTGAAGAGGGACACTTTTGACTGAAAATGATGACCTATTTTAACAAGGATAATTTACCAAACAGGTCACCTTCCTCTAGAGTCTGTGTCAAAAATGTTAATTACTGGGCAGATATATCAGTAAGTGTTTCCTGGACTTGTTCTAATGTTTCACTCCCAGGACGAGGGAGGCAGTGTAATGACTCACAGTAGCCAGAGTTAAACCAAGCTGCTACATTTGCACTTTGGTGATGTTTTATGCAAACAGCCCCACTGGAAACTCTTAGCACACTTCAGAGGGAGCTCTGATCGCCCTCTGATCATACTGTCATTTTGCGACTGAAGTTTTGGAAAAGTCCATGCCCTTTTAAAGTCAAGGGGCGGGGCATGCAGGACGGGTGGGTGCCAAAACCTGAAATTCCTGAAGCTGACCCTAACCTTGAACTAGTACCTTTACATCCAAACAGCAAAACATACAGATACATCTGTGTGTCTCTGCCAGGTTGACTTATTTACCTATCTGGCACCGCGAAATTTGAAGCCATTGCTGCTTTCGATCGCTGCCCTGAGCACACTCTGGGAAAACTAAAAGTCCTGCTTTAATTACAGATTCATATGTTTTCCATTTTATCAACTATTTATGTTGAGTGGTGCTGGGAGATGTTCAAACAATCTGCCAAGCCTCCCAGGAAGACACTTTGAAATGGCGCCACTGGCTTTGTCAATCGTTTCCTTCATCTGGCCACAGTTGTTCTTTCCTTCAGCTAGAAAGTCTTCCAAAAAAAATAATAGAAGAGGTTTCAAACATGATATTCAGGCTGATGATACTGTCCACCTATAAGGCAATAAAGTAGAATGTCAAAGTCAAATGGTCAAATTGGTTCTCGCGATGCATGGCGCCCCCTACGGACTAGTGCACTTGTGAAATACATGTAGTTGCTGCGGATGTGCTGGAACAGTGACAACCAGCCGTCACTGAAGATCTGACATGATCACACTGCCGGGGGGAGGGTTTCCCACGTGCTGCCGCCTCAACACCATCTGAACACAGCTGTACAGAACTCAGAACACTTTATTGGAAGTAAGAGAACATAGCAGAATTGGTTGTGGTTTGGTGCTGACAGTTACAGAGACACGAGTCCAACAAGTGACCGCATGTCCCAGGGCCGCCATCGTCGCCTGCATGCACTTTCCACTCTCTCGCAGATGCTGGAGCTTATTCGGTTCTCCAACGCCAAAAAGAGCAGGCTCCGAGGCATGTGCAGTGGAGACGGCGGGGAGCGAATTGCCCTACGGTAATCAGAACCTTAAAGAAACACTGCTATGCACTCATTCGTCTCCTGTTGTGCGCTGCTGCCCGAATCAATAAAAGGGCCAATTCAATTACATATTTGTATTTCCCATTGTGTATGCAAATTTCTCCACTGTTTTACAGAAGAGCAAGATTAATTTTTACTAACCAAACACTTAAACCTTAAACTTTGAAAAGGATGTGACATGCCCCATCGGTCACAAAAATTTTCCCAAGTTTCTTCCAGTGCACACAAACATTTTACAGTACAGATATATTTTGACGGCCCCTTCGATAAAGGATAAAAATGTACAGAAAGTCAGGATTTAAAATCCTGGGTCCTGCATATGCATGTAACTGATATCCCAGGCCTCACTGCGTAAGCACATTAAATACCTGCCAAGGGTAATACCTTTTTTTGGATCCTAATAAAAATAACTGCCATTGTAATATCCGGCACGGTAATCCACAAAGACATTTACGCTGTCTAATTACAAGTCAATTGGTGTGTGTCTGTAAAGCAGTCAGAATTATTCATTTTAATTATTCTTTTCATTCTCACCTTCAAATGAGAAATGCCGGCCCATTAGAGGCCTCACAGCACATTGAATCTAAAAAAGTCCTGCTGGAATTTGAAATTCGTTATTAAATAGTTCTGACCTCACCTCCTCTTTCCGACTTTCTAATCAGCACTTTCTAACATCTCACCGCGATGTGATGGACCTAAAATAACCCGCCTGCCCCTCATTAGCTCACTCGGTGATCCATCCCAAGAGCAGTAGGGCGCCCCCTATATGCACATCGCACCTCATGACACCTTATGAGTTAACAGCACGAGAGGTTGCCCTGCTGCGATTCAATGTCTGCGTGCCATACAGTCCAGCTGCGTCTCCACTACCAAACCACCAATCTGTGCACCTCTTCAGTTCTCTTACCCCTGAAATTTACCTCAGGGGTACCACCATACTTGTTCTGCCGAACGATGGCGGTCTTCCCCACTGACTTCGGTTCTATCCAGAAGGAACCATCTGCTGTCAGCAGTGGCCCACATTTGTCCCTCAGCCGGGTTCTGTGCATGTGTAGACTAGCAGCTCAATTGGGAGGGCCCAGACCCTGGGGGGGCCTGCAGTAACGTCACATCTCCATGGGGGGCATTTCCTATATCAGTAGAAACATTTTTCCCGAAATGCTCCATTTGAACTAGACTGTTTATTTCAGATCAAATCGAAAGGTTGTTGGTGGGCGGCACATTAATGATGCATTGACCTAATCTGAACAGCAAAATATGTTTTTATCCAGTATAAACTATATCAAATAATGGTGACGACTTGTATGGCCCCATATCTGGTACAAAGATAACCTGACAGCACTGATGTTCCACCTTCAGTTTCATCCTGAAAGAAAGTTTGAGGAACCTTTCAAAGTGACACTGTTCCAGGCAAAGCGGAGGCCAGCCTTGGGTCCTACCTGCCTTTTGGGTCCTCTCTCTTCCCTTCCCTTGCCTTCGCTCAGCAGCACCTTGGCCAGTCCTGTTTCCAGCTTGTGCTCGCTGCCCCGCTCCCTCCGAAGTCGTGCTGAGAGGCGCGCAGCCTCACTGCGGTTTGGCGGAAGCCAGTGGCTGCTGCCTGCTTCTCCGGCTGCCCGGACGCCTTTCTGCCGCCAGGAGACGCCGCTGCTGGGCAAGTCTTTCTAAAGGAGCCGGAGGAGGAGAAAGGCCAAAACAGACACGTTTCTGCTGTGGAACACAGTGAGTGTGGCAGAAAGAGAGAGAGAAAGATAGGGAGGGAGAGTGGGAGGGAGGGTGAGAGAGAAAGGAAGAGAGAGGGTGAGAGAGAGAGAGAGAGAGAGAGAGAGAGAGGACTCTGTCACAGAGCTACTGCGTCTCCCTGGTTGTGTCCCCTCTGGAAAGGCACCGTCTGCAGTAAATGCAGACACAGGCCATCTCCTCACCCTACTGCGTCTCCCCGAATGCTTCCCGACATGGACTGGGAAACACACCTCTCCTCTCACTAGGGAAGAACCCATCTGGTACACAGTTAAATTAAATAACGTAACTCCAAAGTACAGTTTCTTCACTCTCACGGCTTATGATTACTAGATACGTCAGGCAACTGAGAGCCATTCAGCACTAAGCTATGTTCGCTCAGTCCACTTTCCCTAGACTGCATAAATGTGTCCCTTTCTCCGAAGAATTCCCGGTTAGGGAAGCGGGATTCCCGGTTAGGGAAGCGGGATCCCCGGGAGACGTCCGATCGAGACACTTATCATGCAATCGCAGACGGCCAAGACAACTTTAAATTGAAAAGCTTCTTTTCAATGGGAGGGACGACACCAAACACAGCAGCCAGACACGGAAGCCAGTCTCAGGGAACCTGTTGACAAAAGGCATTTGATCTTCCTGGCTCTTTCAGCACGAGACCCGACCTTCTGTAAACCGAGGTTGCTGATGTCTTCTTGACCTGGCACCACCCCAGCCTCACATACTCAAATCCTCAGACAGAGGAACACACCGCTGATGCTTAAAGAAATGACTGGAAGACGGATGTCATCACATCTCTCCCCTCGGTGTCTCGGTGGCCCAGAAACAGAAACTTGATCTAACAGAAAATAAAATGAGATGCCTGCATGTGACGGAATGGACCCAGAGAGCCAGAATGCAAAGCTCAAGTATGACCTGCTTTGCTTCTCATGAGAGTGATGTTTGTAAGGGATAACGGCTCTTTGAATCTCACAACAGCCTGGGAATCACTTAGCCGGTATGGGCAGCCCCCGTGCATGCTGAAGGTGATGCACGACACAGAGGAGTGATGCTCCTCCACACAGAGGAGAAATCGAACAGTGATTCTTTAAGGCAGCATTTCTCCATCATTCACAAAGTCACACAGCAGCTTGCTTAAAAGAAGCATCCCCTCACCACTGACTTCCGTTCCATTTAAAGTGGAACTGTCCTGCTCTCCTTCCAGCTCTCCGTGGCGGCTTCACAGAGCGAACAAAGTTATTAATGTTCTAGTTAATTAACCTTGACCAAATGAGGCTGCTGTGAGCAATGGGCTGCTGCCATTGGCTATCGGAAGAGCTCTGATTTAATTACCACAGGTAAATGGTGAGCGAGATGTGCCATCTGGAATGCCCCAGAGCTTTCGTAAATATCCCCTTCTCCGCCAATTTTCAGTAAATCATTCATCGTTTACCTGCATCCCACAGGGGGACACATCAGCCAGCCGTGGTTGGGGGGAATGTGGTGGTATATATATCATGGATCTGCGTGGTGGTGGTGGGCAGGGCAGGAGGGCTGTGCATGCAGGAGGAAATGCAGGCGCATGCTGAGGCATGACAGAGTGTAGAGGACCGGCTACTCCTAGCAGGAAGTGCCCCCTTTAGCGGAAAGTACAGAACTCCTAAACTGGGTGTTTATAACCCCCCCATCTTCAGGTCCTCCTCCCTAAATCACCCCTCACCCCGCACCCTCGACCTTCAGGAAAGCTCCCCTTCAGCGCCAGCCCTGCAGCGGTTCTTCTCTAGTTAGGATGGTGAATCCCTGATGGAAGCCCGGGACCAGCTGAATACGTGAGGGAGGTGCCTGGGCCGGGGAAATGCCATTGCCTAGTCGCTTTCATTAGCGCACCCAGTAACGTGGGGGTTTCATTTATCTGATATCTTGTAATTCCTTACTGTGCCATTTGTGCTGAATTTTACACACGTTTGTGCAGATTTCTTCTCTACTCTATTTTAATGGTGATCCCTAATCTTTGTGCCAAAATTAGTCATCAATAGTATTTGAATAAAGACTTTTAGGCACTTGAACAAAACTAAGTCTAGATATATTTTGTCACTTTAAATGAGCATATTTATCCCAAATAAGGGTAACTGTGTAATAATTATGATTAAATTGCTGAACAACTTATATTATCAATATGTGTGCTTTGAAGGGTTTTTTTTACACTGTTTAATTAGATGTCAGATAACAGCTTTTTCCCAGAGACCCCCTGTCTCATTACTCACACACTTTGGGGAGATAAAAAGTTCCCAAGCAGGTCCTGCCCAGGTGAATCCAGTCCCTGCACCTGTTTCTATCCCCCAAAAATGGCGTAGGAAGGGATTTGAAGCGTGGCAAAAATCTTGACACCCCATTAACTGCTCCAACTAGACTGGGAACCAGGGACAGCCGCCCATTGCCATGCTGGTTTATAGGAGATGGTGACTGAGCCCCAGGCTTTGCCGGAGGAGCTCATTTCAGCTGGTGACCGCCGTCCTCCACAGCTCACGTAGCTCCATGATAATTGCAATGCAAATTCTTTACACGGCTCTTTGGAAACCAATTACCATCTGGGAAGCTATGAAAAGCAAAAACTCAAAGCGTGGGCCGCCAGCGAGGAGGGCTTAATTGTTTACAGCAACATATGTTGGCATGCCAGACATAAAATAACAAACGAAACTATTAAAAAATGAAAGAAAAAAGCGATCACGCGCACTACTCGTGCAACCTGTTTCCAGCTTCACGTAACAGATATGCTACCGCTAAGCGCTAACATTCATCAAGTATATGAACGTGATTAATGTGACTGAGGGTGACGTTATTGCAAACCGTCACACCTGGGAGGCCCTCTCTGCACACATATAAACACATAAATTATCACCTCTTTCCGCTGTTTCTTTGTCAGAATGCGAACTTAGCAAATATAGGAGGTGACGTCATGACTACATGTGTAAAAGGCTCCAGGTAGGCAAGGCGAGACAGGTCGTTGAGGAAATGTCACAGACTGGCAGGTTTTTTCATTCTAGTCACCGTGGTGTTAAACTAAAACAAACCCAAGACTAAGGCTACGTTCACACTGCCATGCTGAAGTGACTCAAATCGGATTTTTTGCCTTAATGTGACACAGATCTGATCTTTTCAGGGCTGTGTGGACATGCCAATCTGATCTTTTCGGATTTGTGCCACTTTCATATGTGCTATTAAATCTGATACGTATCCGATTCGCGGCCGTTCGACCTGAATGTGAACGCTGAGATCGGAATTCATGTGGCTTTTCCTTATACGCATGCACTGACATCAGCCTGCGCCGGCAGAGCGGGAAGGTAAAAATGGAGGAGAGCTGCCATAACAGTCAGTGGAAGGATGGAGAAGGTGGGGATTTAATTGATATTTGGGGAAATGAATCTGTTCAAGCTAAACTGGAAGGAACCTATCGTAATAGAGTAGTATTTGAAATAATTGCAAAGAAATGGCAGAGCGCGGACACAAACGTGGCTACAATGCCAAAGAAAAATAAAGAGCCTGAAGTCAAAGTTTAAAGAAGCAAAAGACTCGAATCAGCACAGTGGTCATGGCTGCAATTTTACGACCAGCTTTTTAGCCGTGTAAAAACGTATCAATGTGCGCATATGTGACATTTCGGAGGACCGATGCGTTCACATTACAGTCAGATACAGGTCACTTGTACTTATGAATGTGAACCGTCAAGATAGACAAATCCGATACGAGCAAAAAATGGGAATTTAACAATGTGGCTGGGAGTGTGAATGTAGCCTCAAACAAACTAGATTACCTGGGGGTGGGGAACAAAAATGTCTATATTCTCAATATCTGCACTGGCACTTTTCCTAACCATTAGCCATCAAGAGTGGTGTGTTTTTGGGAAGTGTCATGAATGTGGAGCATCCAGCAGGCGGGACGTGTGAGCCCCACAGCCATGAGCCCTGAGCTGGGACCGAATCCAAGACCTCAGTGCTAGGAGTCAACAGCGCCCACGCACCAACCCAAACAGCGTCTTTGGTGCTTCAGTCCTCCAAGCAAACACAGATAGCTAGATAACCCACACATGTGCATCTCTATCATCTCATTAAGGCCTCAACTCTCCTGACTCAAGGAAGAGTGAGTCAGAAACAACACAGCAGGTGTGGTCCCTCTACTCCGACTTCATGAATCGGGCCTTTTGGACTCGGTTCATACTGAACACTCAAATTGAGACGCCCATGGTTACCTCCTGGAGCTCAGACAGACATGAAAAATATACACTGCAACTATAACGTGCAATGGGTTGGCACCCTGTCCTGGGTTATTCCCTGCCCTGCACCCGTGGCTTCCAGGTTTCAGACCTCCATGACCCTGTATAGGTCAACTGGGTATAGAAAATGGATGGATGCACTAAAATAGTTATTCTCAGGCAAGAAGAGAGGCAGAACTGAACCGGAGTGATCAGGAAGTCAGGCGTGTTCTGTCTGTATGAGTGGAACATCTTTGATGCGTCGAGAAGCCGCCCCCGACCTCGTATGAACATCCAGAGGCTTCTTTTTTACGCATTAAACTCATCATGGAGCGTTTAATGCCAGCGGATCTGCGTGGGATAAGGCTAACGGATTAGGCTGTGTGCTCAGTAACTACCACAGCCATTAAGGTCCATAATCAATGTGTACCTTTGAGGCCTTGCTATAAATAAGCCATTTGCACCATGAAAGACACCCAGCCTCTAAAGGACTCCTGCTTCACAATTCAACTAAACTGACAGACTTTCCACCTGGTCAGGCAACATCACTTCAGCTTACACCAGCTACACTCACTGGCCACTTTATTAGGTTCACCTTGCTAGTAACGGGTTGGACCAGCTTTTGCCTTCTGAACTGTTAGAATTCTCCATGGAATAGATACAAAAAGGTGTTTGAAACTTTCCTCAGCTACTTGGGTCCATATGGACATCACAGCATCACACAGTTTCTCCAGATCTGTCGGTTGTACCTTCATGTGGTGAGTCTCCAGTTGCACCAGATCTCACAGGCACTCCATTGGATTGATATGTGGTCTCTGTGGAGGCCATTTGAGTACAGGGAACTCATTATCACGTTCAGTCTGAGATATTCTTCCAGCATTATCCTGCTGGAAGTAACCATTAGAAGCTGGGTACACTAAAGGGACGGACATAGTCCGTAACAATCCTCAGGTAGGTTGCGGCATTTAAACAATGCTCACTTGGAAGTAAGGGGCGCAAAGTGTGGCAAGGAAATATCCCAGACACCATTACACCACCCATAGCAGCCTGAATCTGCTTCAAAGTTCGACGTGTTGTGTGTTCAAATGCTCTTCTGCATACCTTGGTTGTAGTGAACTTCTGCTCACTAGATGTTTTTTCTTTGTCAGCCCATTCTCTGTAGACTTCAGAGATGGTTGCGCACGAAAATCCCAGTAGATCAGCATTTTCCGAAATACTCACACACACTCATCTGGCACTCACAACCATGCCACATTCAAAGTCACTTAAATCACATTTCTTACCCATTATGGAGTCTGGCGTGAACATTAACTGACCTCTGCCTACATGATTTAATACAATGTGCTGTTGACACATGATTGGCTGATTAGATAGACAGCATATACATACAGCTCTTCTACTATTACTTACTGTTTTTCATCCATGCATATTTCTACCGCTTATCTTGCACAGGGTCCTGAATGGGGCAGAGGGGCTATCCCAGACAGCATGGGGCACAAGACTATTCAGGATACCTGTCAGTCAGTTAGCCAGACAGTAAGACAGACAGACAGAAAGAAAGAATATCGTTCTTCTGGAGTTGTTTCCCTGATCTTCACCCCTACTAATCTCATAATTTGTTGACCACAGAAGACTGAGCAGCTCTGGTTGTGCACCCACCTCCAGTCAAGGTGATATTTACCAACACGAGCTTCAACACCCACCCAGCAATCACCAAGGTGGCAGCCCGTTAACTGTAGCAGCATAATGCAATTAATGCGACATCTTTCTGCTCCCTACTCTGCTGCTTGCGTTTGTGTTCTTGCTGCTCCTCCACTTGCCCTCACATCCACCCCCCCACAAATTCCTCACCTGCTTCACACCCATGTTCTTCCATCTTCCCTCCTTTCCCTTCTCGCCCCTTAAAATGAAGGAGGGTGGCGAACATGACAGTTTCACGGGGCAAACTGCTCATGCATATTTCTAGCAAAGAGGTGACATCATCAGCTTTACTCAGATTGAGGTAATACCGCTGCTCTCCATGGGGGGGGGAGGGGGGGGCTTAAATACGGCAGGCACCTAAATCATACTAGGGGCTTCCGGGATAGAGAGGGGGGAGGATGTGCCGTTTGGCAGCTTATGGATGTGTAAATGACTCCAGTGCCTCTGCGGCATATGCCAGTAAGCAGCCACTCCACTGGTACTGTATGTGCGACGTGAACATGGACTGTGGCTTTAAGGTTATTAAGAGCGATCCGCAGTATGAGTATCAGCTGTCATGCAACTGGATAGCAGTACACTGGGCCATGACAGAGCAAACGCTGCACACATGGCTACTGGATAGCAGTACACTGGGCCATGACAGAGCAAACGCTGCACACATGGCTACTGGATAGCAGTACACTGGGCCATGACAGAGCAAACGCTGCACACATGGCTACTGGATA
>JABFEA020000002.1:14840087-14851839 GCA_019775915.2 Cyphomyrus plagiostoma | reverse complement strand
AGTCCTACAGACATGATGGACAGGAGGTGAAAGCCAGGGCAGTCAGTCCTACAGACATGATGGACAGGAGGTGTAAACCAGAGCAGTCAGTCCTACAGACATGATGGACAGGAGGTGAATGCCAGGGCAGTCAGTCCTGCATACATGATGGACAGGAGGTGTAAACCAGAGCAGTCAGTCCTACAGACATGATGGACAGGAGGTGTAAACCAGGGCAGTCAGTCCTACAGACATGATGGACAGGAGGTGAAAGCCAGGGCAGTCAGTCCTACAGACATGATGGACAGGAGGTGTAAAGCAGAGCAATCAGTCCTACAGACATGATGGATAGGAGGTGAAAGACAGGGCAGTCAGTCCTACAGACATGGACAGGAGGTGAAAGACAGGGCAGTCAGTCCTACAGACATGATGGACAGGAGGTGAAGTCTGAGGAAGACATGGGCAATGGAGAGCTGCTAACAGAAAGGAAGGGTGAGTGACACCACCTGGAATCAGGTGCAGGTTTCTGAATCAGCTGCTTTGCTACTTAAGTCATCACGTGACAATATTAATTTTCTTGGACAGTCGCTCAAAAAAGAGAATAGTTCTGGGAAACGAGCGGCTTTAAGCCATTTTTCCTTGAGTGCCAAAATTGTACCGGTGTTGCTAACTGACTATTCCACTTAGAGACTGGCTGCTCGCCCTCCTGAACAGCTCCAAGTGCTTAAACTAGAGTGTGAACCATAAATACCGCTCTGCAAATATCCTGTCTGGTGCTGGATGGACTGGGTCAGCAGGAAAATAAGTGTACAAACCTTTGTTACATTCCTGCTGCTCCATCTGGCACAATAACCCACCCGTCTGGTTTACGGCACCATTTTGTTTTCTATTACGGTAAATATCATGACAAGCTATTCAAAAGAAATCAAGTAAACTACTGGTAATATAAAATGAAGCGTTATAGTTATATGTAATGAGTATATAAGTATATAATTCTTTGATTCATGCATTTGTAAAAATAGTGGTTTGAGGCAAATGAACTGGAACAGAGAGTCAAAGGCTTAAAGTTTTGGACACTTACTGTTAATATCTAAGATCTCTTACCTAGACTCGTAAGTAAAGCTCAGGCAGTTAATTATAGGTTAGCGCTTCTGTGTGTGACCACAGTAATAATTACGGTTGGCTGCTTTCACAGAGGTCCTCTGCAGACTGCGGTCCTTTGTTAGAGGTGAGCTACTGTACGGTCAGGGGCAGCTCGAGGATTCCAACGTGATGGAGGGATGGCGTCAGCTTTATTGGGAGCCATTACACTTCATCATCATGCCCCATTTGCCCTGTTACCCCCCCTGCCCACACACTCCTCCATTCTCTGGGGCCTCAGAGCTGACCACCCCCCCCCCCCCCCAGCCCCCATCTGACAGGCTGCTTGTCTCCATCTTGGCCTCGCAGGACAGATGTGATTGGATGCCTGGATTCGGGACTGATGGGCTTCTGGGCTCAATAATTGAAGCCCCCCCCCCCTGCTCCCTCCAGTGAGTGTTGTTCTTCATATTGAAAGTTTTCCTGCTGGTTCCACATTCATCTCTGAAACAGCAGAACACACCTAATCAGGTGTCTCAACCGTTGTATGGAGCTGTCCTGCAGGAATCCTACTCGCCTCTCACGTACCGTGGTCAGCATGCAGCCCACGGAATGTTTGGCCCCTGAAATACCCCAACTCATTCTGCCTTTCCATCACATCAGCTAGAACTCTGACAGACCCGGGAGTACCACAACAGGCCCCCATCCTCGCTTTGCTAATAGCTATCAGGCATTCAGAAGGTCAGAGGTTCTGCTGTAAAAGCCAGAGAGGGTCTGTGTGCTGTGCTGAAGCCTGGGAAAATGGTGTTTTGCTGTCTGGTCCTAAAAGTGCCACTAGGGGTGCTATGAGCACTGAGATCCCAGGTATGCTGGCAGGCCGGGGAAATTGCTAAACAATATTTTTATTGCTCAAATTACGCTTCATTTTCAGTTTTTTTTCTTTCCACTTTCTGTTCATTAACCTCAGGACCAACACCAGCATTTCGACATGCAATGCAAGTCCTTTCATAAGGAAACCAAAACATTTGTTGCCAAAGGGTAGCAACTGCTCTCGCCTCCCACAATATGTTAGATCCATGAGAGATAGCGAGAAGCACATGACGTGCGATGTAACATGGCCTCAGTGCTTTCTGGTGCTTGAATGAGATGTTTAAAACGCCAGCAGAGTGATAATCCAACGTGTCGAATTCACAGTCCCCCAGATAATACTCTTGGCTAAACAGACCGCAAAGTGCAGCATGCTGTCAAGGAGAAATGCAAGAAAAACTACAACATATTCACTCTGCCATCTGGTGTGAGGACACAGACATCATTCTCCTTAGTACTTAGTTTCTATTTTTTGTATGTTTACTGTTGCATGTTTTACTATGTGTGTGACACAGAACCTGCTGGTCCAAAAACCACCTTGGACTGCCTGTACTAATTTGTATCATAGAATCAAAAGAGTCATCATACGATTAGCTACAGTTTATATAGTTAGCGTTAGGTTAGCCCTGTATTCACGAGCATGGAGGAAAATATCTGTGACGTAACCCAATGACAGAAATGAAAATACATTGCTATCTATCAAAATCCATCCATCCATCTTGTGAGCAGGTAGCCAGCACTGTCCCAGGAAACAGGCGTACACCTGGATGGGGTCCTAGTGCTACACAGCACACTCTCTGCTCAATATGAGCAGAATTATATATAACAAATAATCATCAGGTAACCGAAGGGAATATCATCTAGTTTCCACTAACCAACCGACCAATGGTATTTGGGATTGTATGAATCACGGCAAACACTCAGGCATTAAACCAGGACACCTGCTTCCGTGACTCACTGCTGACATGGTCAACAGTTTACTATTGCTGCAGTGAACATGAATCCAACAGAGGCTTTTGGGTTTTAGGTCAGCATACATCAGCATCTCACTTCCATTCATACCCTTGTTTCCTCCCATCGTTGAATATGTGTGTTATCTTGTTACCTTCTTCTAATTGGTCAGGTGCAGGTTTTTGTTCAGAAGCAAAGAAACTGTAAAAAAAAAACACTGACCAGACAAGCAATGTGGAAAACCTTAAAAAAGACAGTGATCTGCCAAGAAAACCAATTTTACAAGAATTAAAAAATAATAATACTCGTTTTGATATTGTCCTTAAAGAGGACTAAACATCTGCAACACCAATGCTCTCATTCTTCCTGGGGAAGCCATGAAAGAGAGATAAGTGGCAAGTCAAAGAGCACTTGGCATGTCGTTCACGCGGAATTATAGCGTCACAATGAAGGGCATTTAACGAGGAGGGAGACACTCGGGCAGAGTCGGTGCCATGTGCAAAAGCAGAGCCAGTCACGGATGGTGGGGCTGGCCGTGCCAGGCAGCTTATAGAGCGCTAAATGGTCTGCAAATTATGATGGGCCTGTCAGATAATGGGAGAGCCATGATCTGCATTTCACACATCACAGCTGACACAACAAGCGGAGGAGTTATGTAGATCCATTAGTTGCCTGGCCTTAGATAGACCGGGCTCTGAATAACTCACCTGAAACTCCCTCCTAAATGCACCAGTCTGCTGGATGAGCCCACATTCGCTGACTGTACACAACTGAAGGAATCATTTCCCTGACATTCGAGGGTTTCATATATGCTTAAGGGATTGGCGGGCAATTTTGCCCATGGCTTCCACACAAATCATATTCTATAGGTTTTTTTATAACCCAGATACAACCTGCTCTTGTATTTCACATTACGATGGCCTTTACAGAAAAGAGACCTGTGACATATAAGAATTGATTGTAACGCATGAAAACCTGCTGAACGGTGGCATGTAGCAGCATGAGTGAACAGCCAAGGGCCTTCAGTGTCACACAGGAGAGGCAGAATCATTTCGGCAAAGCATGTACAGACTTGGTAAATCAGGCAGGAGCTTTGATCCTGAGCAAAATCCTGTCCTGTTGAAATGCTTAAAACCTTGTGGAGATCTGGCTGGTGTCCGTGGTGCACAGCTCCCCCTGTAGATGGAGGTGCAGAGTGCAATAATGGATGATGTCACCGTTTACCTGGGGCAGACCTTCATAAATCAGTTGACAGACTAACCCCGAAGGGCAAATTGCCCCAGGCGGGAACGTCTGATTAAAAACTTTTTGTCAGGGTCAGCCCTTGTTGTCCTACTCTGTGCCCCTTCCCCGTTTGGCCAGCAGGTGTCGCTGGTCATCCCGTTCTTCATGTTAGTCTTTGTTCTCTTCCTGTTTCCTGTCTGGCCACATGGCTCAATGTGTTGAGCATGTGGTTGCTTGTGATCTTGTCTTGTATTTGAATCCTGCCTCCTCTGTTGCTCCCTAGTGTTTCATTTGAGTTTTTAATTCTTGTATCTGATTTTGTATTTGGTTTTTGGTTTTGTTCCTTGTGCCCCTGCTTGTGTCTTTTCCTGTCTGTCATTCTCCAGTGTTAGTTTCGGTGTCCATAGTTAGTTCTTAGTTTCCATGTTTAGTTTTCTTTTCAGCTTATTATGCCTGCATGCCTGAAGGTTCTGTTGTATTCCCCGTGTCAAATGTACCTACCTAGTTTATGTTTACTTGTGATTTGTAGTCTTTATTTATCTCCTTTTGTTTTTCACCCCTTGTGGTCCTTTTGGTTTTGTTTGTAGTGTCTTCTGTTTTATTTAATAAACCATGTTTTTTGAGTTCCTGGAGCTGCCAGTGGGTCGTCCATCCTACTTTGTGCCTGCACTATGCCGCGTTCCCGCACCAAACCCGCCCGGATCCTTGCCACTTTTTATGTTTTAATATGTATACTCTTATCAAGAAGTCAATGTGCTGGGCATGATTACAGATAAAAGATGTTTACATGCCTTTCTGTAAAAATTCATAAGCTACTGTATTTTAAACAAATAAAACTCAATTGCAAGATTTCACTGCATTTGTTGTCTTGCCAAAAGCACAGTGAAAAATGCGGGGGATAAGCATTTTAAAAGATAAATAGCACAATACTTGATTTAACCAAAAGACAACATCATCATGTGCTGTTAAGATAGTTACAGTCATGGATTGCAGTCTGCGTGCTAAGTTTAATACTCCGAACATGTTTTGTAGGTGAATAGACTTTTACAAAAATTAAACTGTTTAAAATCAGTTGCAACGCAGCTGCAAATCATGTGATATCTGAGAATAAGGGGTTGACACCAGGGCAAATTCTGACTGACATCGTGAGCAAACTGCAATTTTTTACCATGGACGTGGTATTTAAAAACATACTCTGCACGGTATTATACCATGGTTGCTGATGAGTCTTGCCATGGACACTTCTGTCTGTGCACAGTTGACGATCCCTGCTGAGAATTCTTAATGAATAATTAATAAAATACAACAGTGTAAATATTACAGCCATGGTGCCCTTTCAACAGCAACACTTAATGCGTCCAAGAAAGGGGGTGATTTTCACCTCCGCAGGGTCCCTCTGAAACAGGGATCAGAAGAATAAGATGATGCTCATCCAGATATGATATCAGTACCACAGAATGCTGTAATGATTTAGAAAGAATTCAACAGATAGACTGGCTAACAGACGCTGTCAGACAGTTACCTGGGTGTGTGTTGAGTAACAACAAAGGACAGCTACACTTAATCTGTGAAACTCAGGCAATGATTCAAATGAATAAAAAATATTTTAAAGAGGCTTGTGTAATGAATTTGTCTTTTATTAAAGCATGTTGTAAGGAATGTAAGATACATGAGTAGCGAACTGCACAGCTGCCTGAAGTGTGACTGTCCAGCTAGCATCAGTCTGCAGTGAATCACAGTAGATTTGCTTTGCAGTTCCTCCATACTTCTTCTTTTTCTGTGGCTCATCCAAACTTTTGCTTCTGGGTTCAGCGTGTGTCTTCTGCTACGATCCCAAAGCCTCCATATTAGATCACAAAATATTGATGCAGGGTGTTGATTTAGTTAAAAGTGCTAAAGACAGAATTATTTAAATTTGAAGGCAGTCCCATCTACTGCATTTTGAGAGGATGCAATCCTCACTTAAGGTGACATTCACCAGAGAAGCATTCAAAGAACAGCTGATTGAAAAATAAACTGCCAAGGGACGGCACTTGCCACAGACCGAGCTGTGACAGTCCCCTGTGTCACCTCCGAGACGATGTCCTGACACATATGGAAAGCTTGGGAATGGTAACCACAGAGGACAAGGACCTCCTCTGAAATCCTTGCTTTTGAATCCCTATTATCTTAGAGAGCTCCACACAGCCAACCAGCTCACATATACCAGCAAGACATGTGTGTGATGGTTGGGGTGATCAAGGTATTTTGTGGAGGGGGGGGACGGGGGGGCTTTTCATCTACAGATTTCCATATTCCGCTCCCTTTGAAGAGATCAGCCGCACCCCCCAGACGATCTCACTAATTAACCAGGCAACAGGTGCTGATTAGGCCACTCTTTTGATCATAAACTTTCACTTTTACCTTCTCTCCGGTTGTTCCATCCACCTCCATCACAGCATCATCTTCTGGCTCGTATCAGACAGATGTGCTACCCTGATGAAAGACAATTCGGACACATGCGCAGTTGCGAAAAGCAGTTCTGAGTGTTATTAAACCTGCCAAAGCTTTTTAAAATTCCCTCTTTATCTGACTTTGAAGAGCGAAGGAGAAGGACTTTAGCGGTATTCCATCCAGGCTGCAGCCCAGCCACGTGCCCAAACCTGCCTGGGATGGGCTCCAGGCCCCCTGTGACCCTAACCAGAGGCAGCGCTTAGAAGATGGAAGGATGGATGGATGGATGGATGGATGGATCATTCAGAAGTGCTCTTGGCTTTTCTCAACATAAACTCTTTTCCTGAGGTGATGTGTGTTCAGATATCTTCTTAAATATGCCAAGTACCTGATTGCATGAGCTCAGATGACATTCACTTAAGGTACTTCATAATCGCTGGGCTTTGAATTGGACAGCCTGGGGCTTTTCGCTGTGGTCATGATGAAGAGAACAAGTACCGAGTCTCCCGTAAGCTTGGCTTTCTACAGACGGAAGTTCCTTCAGAAACAAGGCAGATCTCAATATCGTACGCAACCTACTGTACATCAACTCAGTATAATCTGTATGTACGCTGATGACATCTTTTTAATCTCCATTTGCCCTTAAAAACCCTTTGGATTAAACTCCCAAAGCAATAAAAACAGGAGCACAATATACCACAAAAAAACAAATCGCACTGCAGCCAGTGAAACAGTGAAATGCATTAAATACACAAACAAGCAAAGTACACAAAGTACAGGAAATGGCTTTGGACCAAAAAATGTCCGGTTCCCCAGGAAGTGCTGCCATGTCATTCTTTGTGTGAAGTGCTTCACCTGAAATGCCTAAAAAAATGCATAAAGTTAAGGGGTGAAAGTCTGCAGCCACAAGTGATGTCATTTTGGGGACCCACTAAGCAAACTGCGTAAATAATAATAATAATAATAATAATAATAATAATAATAATAATAATGATAATAATAATAATAATCTTCCAAGGGAGAACTCCTGTCACAGGGAGACCAGTCACCAGCTTGTCATGAAGAATGAATTCTCCTGGCAACTTCCTTAAATTGATTCTTTTGATCTTTCACTTTAAAATTAAATTTCTAATTCAGACAATGAAAATTTAATAACCATTGGCAATAGTTTCAAAGAGAATGGCAATTAGTATTTTAATGCATAACGTGTATTACACATGTTAAGTGGGTCCAGGCTTTTCTTTGGAGAAAATGCCTTTTTTTTTAACACAAGCAAATTGCTAAATTGTGAAATAACCTTCGGTCCCTGAAAGTCGAACCCAAACGTCACTCTGATGGAAATTTCTACTGTAGCCACATTTGCAGCAATATCACTAAAGGAAAAGAATTTTCTCAAATATTTCTATTCTTGAGTTTACATCTTTTGACAAATATCTATTTAGTTAAGGAAAGAGGTAAGATAATTGCTAATAACTAGGGTGAAGAAAACAGCATCAGCTTTTAGTATCAACAGGGGAATTGAGAGAGACGATATCTTACAATGCAGGACCTATAGCAGCAAGCAGGGCCGCCTTTGGCATTGAGAACAGCTCCTGTCCTTCTGGGAATGCTGTCGCACACCTCTTGAATTGCGAGTTTTTACACAGTGTGCTGTTCTTCAAGAAAAAATGCCTCTAGTTCTTGAGGGCTGAATGAGGTAGATCAGCTTTGCACTGCGAGCTGCAGGACACCCCATAAAGGTTGGGTGATGCTTAAGTCTGGTGATTGGGGCGGCCACAGGAGGGATTTGCCTTCATCCAGGTGTTCATAAAACAACTCTTGAATTTGTTTAGCACTGTGTATGAGGTCTTATTTCTTAGATTATAGGGACATCATGAGGGAGCAGTGTTTGGACCATAGGGTGCAGCTAGCCGTGACAAATGTCCTGATATTCCTGGGTTATATGATCACTCAGAGCAATCACAGACTTAATGACTCCCAGGAGACGGCTCTCCACAACATTACACACCCTTCATATCATGGGCTGAAGGGTTAGTCTGGCTTTGCCCAAACTCACCTGGAACATGATTCATTAGATCATGAAATGTTACTTTCCAAAGTGATCAGATAACTAAACGTGATTTTGTAGACTTCTGGAGCATCACTGAAATGACCACGTCAGTTAAACCTGGAGAAAATCAAACTTGGACAATTATAATAAAGCATTAGGTTTCAGCACATTTCCCCCGGTTTTGGTTCTTCATGCGCAGTACAGAATCGCTATATTTCATCACAACACCCAATGACTTTTTTCCACAACACTTTCCCTTGTGCTGAGTTTAAAATGCCCATCCATTCTCCACAGCCACATGAACGTGAAGCCTGTCAGCATCTCACACTCCCTTTCACATGGTTCTGTTTGACTCTTGGCCCACAATCAATCTTTCAATTATCAGTGACTCCCGCTTTTGTGTTGTCGCCTATATGACAGCCTTTCCAGTGACTAAAAGTTCGTTCCCATTGCAAGAAATGCTGGGCTTTCAGTACAAAGACGAGGCGCTTTAGGTGGAATCTGGTGATTCAAACTCCAACCTTCAGCCAAATAATTCCAGACTTACCCCAGCTTTGTAAAGCAAATTCTGAATGTGTATTTACTTCCATGTGTCAGTGCAGGCATGAGAAATAAGAAAGCTAAATCTGGACTGATTAGTCCTGCCCCTGGCCCATGAGGAGTCTTTTGACCCTGCAAGCCAGTGATTATTTCTCTCCCAACATGGTTGAGGACCCGACCCCTTAAAAATAATTCATAATACCTATAAGATTCATATATTATTTATTTGACATAAAGTCATTCCACAATTGTTCACAGGAATGAAGTTTCAACTCATAGCATTCCAGTTTAGAATTTCAGCCCATAATAAGCAACTGTTTGGAAAGAGAAAAAAATGTCTGAAGTTCTTGAAGATCAGAGTTATGAAGCTTATTCGTGGGTTTTAAAGTATAAATACAACTTGTGACTTGGAATAAAAAGCTGTCATCTGCACATGATCATTTGTATCACATCCTGTCTTTATTATGCTTCAAATACTTAATATACAACTAGGGGCTGATTGAAAATAGACAAATGGAATGTGTGGAATGAAACATATTCTCTATTTAGATTCTTCTTGGACTCATCATCAGTTTTTTTGTTCCACAAGACAAATTATTTGGAATCTGAATGCTCTGGTATAATGTCTTTAGAATGCTCTTCCCCTGAACTCTGCAATGCAAATAACTGCCTATTTCCTGAAACGGCAGGGCCTTTCACCCCTTTATATATGGAAAGCATTCATCTTTTTAAAATACAGACATTAATTATAGAATAGAAATGCAATTAAGGAAATATGAGCCAAAAGATGTGAGGACAGTCGAGAATATTGCTTTAGTTTGAGATGTCTCTGCTTTGCAGGTGGTTAATCGTCTGACAACTCATTTCCAGAGAGCCACAGATATTCCTGAGAGAAGTGGCCATGGCATCGAACGTGGAGCATTTGGCCTCCGTTGCTCCTTGCTCCTACAGGTCTGGGCTCCATGCTGAATTCTTACTGCGCTGTAAGGACTCTGTATGGACAAATTGCCACCGGCTGCGGCAAGTGGTGGCATTGTAAACGCGATGTAACTTCAATACACGTAGACCCTGCTCAGAAATGGCATTCCGAAGTGGCACTCTCCCTGCTCCATAGGCGGATGTGACATCCTTGTACATATTAAGCAGTATGCTGAGGCTTCTTCCTCTCTGGTGTGACGTGCTACTGGGGGCTGAACAACCGCAGAAATGTGCCCCCCCCCTTAATGCTACGTCTGGATGGACACGCTGGCCTGTACCTGCGAGCCACTAGGAAGCAAGAGGCCCACCTGCACTGACTCTCTGCTCCTCCAAGCCGCCCCTGGGGACTTCGCTCCCCCAGCACTGCAGTAATAACTTTGATCTCCTTCCAGAAGCAGCTCCAGTTTTATGGTATAATGTGTCTTCAATGGTGTGCTGGTGACATGGCTGCTAATTCACTCCGAAAGATTGGAAAAATATTCTCATTAAATCAGTGGGGGTGGGGTAGGGTGGGGTGGGGAATCTCAGTGTGATTCTCTCCCACCATTTTCTTCATCTCATCATTGTTTCTCTGTTTTCTTCCAGGATTCCACACACCATGAAACTTTCACTTTAGCCAAAGACACTTCTGAGGGCCAGTAGCTGCAGAATATCGACATTAATATAGACCAAAAAATCCTAAGAGGTTACTTTAGCGCAAAAACCAACACATTTGATTTAATTCATCAATAAGACCTAACATTTCACCTCCCACCCACCTCCTACCTTTAATACCCAGATTTTTAATGCATCATTACTGAGGATGATTCACATAAGGTGTGGAGAGTAAGAAATAATGATCCATTCTGTAACATGCCGGAACTTTTCACTTTTGATAAGCAGAACGTCAGATTTTCAGCAGCATGGAATATGCAGTAATGAATCCTGATACATTCACGACAATGACCTGCTTGTGATTCTGTGTCTCCAGATGGACGACGCCAAGAAGGTTTCTAGTGTTTTCCCATTAAGGTACAATGAATCAACTTTGTGTCCACAGCAAGACTTTCTCTCCACAGGACAATACAGCAGCCAGCCAAGTTTCAACAAGCAAACATGCCTCATTTGCACAAGTACAGGCACATTGGAATGCTTTTCTTTGCATCTCACCTTTCTCTCCATAGATTGGGGGTCACAGCACAGGGTCAGCTGACTGCAGCTGTCTTCTGAGCACAGGCACAGAGATTTAGCTATGCCACTTACCACTTGTCAGTTTACACAGTGTTGATCAATACTTCTCAAAATTTATCTAATGCATGATGTCAGCTTATTATGTAAACTGCAAAGTCAGTCCTATTTCATGGAATTTAAGAAAGATTAATTGAAGTACCTGCCCACACCCCATACCCCCCCCAAAAATTGTCTACCTAGATCGATTTTACATTCTTCTCCAATTCACTACTAATTCCATGTGAATTAAGTTTGATCAATTTTTATTCCAAGTCTTCAGCATCTGAAGTGAACAGCAGGACTGTTTTTTCCCAATTTGGATTTGGCTGAACTTGAAGTCTGTAATTCTGACGTTACTGTGGTGTTGATGTTACTCCAAGTCTGTAGTGTCGACGTGACTCCAAGCCTGTGGTGCTGACGTTACTCCAAGACTGTGGTGCT
>JABFEA020000002.1:14791904-14810142 GCA_019775915.2 Cyphomyrus plagiostoma | reverse complement strand
CCCCCCCCCCCCCCCCCCCCCCCCCCCCCCCCCCCCCCCCCCCCCCCCCCCCCCCCCCCCCCCCCCCCCAAAAACTATTAAACAGGGGGCCATGTGTGGCTTCACAGGTTAGGGTGCTGTGCCTGTGATCGGAATGTTGCTGCTTCAGATCTTGCGTCTGCAGAGTGATGTCATCGTCAGGCCCCTCAGCAAGGACCCTAACCCCCAATGGCTGCAGAGACTGGCCGGCCCGGCTTTCTCAACTGCATGTCGCTTTGAATTAAAGCATCAACGTGTGCACAGCTCTCGAATGGAAGCCCCCCACCAGACTGTATGTGACGCTGCTGTAGCACAGTGGCTTCACTCACCCAGGTCCTCGTCCCTGTCCTTCACAGCCGCCAGTGTCACATGCAGGCTCTCAAGCTCCTTCTGCAGCAGCTTCACCTGACCTTCTAAGCTGATCTGCAGGTAGCTCAGCTCCTGCAACCGGATGAAAAGTGAAGCTGGCTTGTCTGGAGTTCACCCATCTATTAAAACCCATTAAAAGCATGTTATTTTAAATCAAAAGCAGTCATTTAAATTCAAGAACTGTGTAGAGTTATGCAGAATGATCTAATCACCATCTACACCCAGATGGAACCAGGTTCACACCCTTACCTTGTCTTTCACATCCAACTTATTTTTTGCTTCAATTAACTCCAGGGACAGAGAGTTGATCCTCTTTTTGGCAGTATCTGCAGAAACCTTTTGAGGAAAGGGCAGCCCATTAAAACCAATCTGATGAAACCACAGATGAAAATGACTAAAGAACAGATCTTTAACTGTGATTATGCTCAAACAATCCAGCAACATCAATGACATAAGTATTTCAGATGAGTCTGAGGGGCAGTGCAGGTACCTTGGCCTTTAAGAACTCATTGGCTTTCTTGAGCTCTCCTATCTGTCTCTCCAGAGATGCCACATTGGAAGAGAGGCCAGTTTTTTCCCTCATAGCAGCCAGTAACTTAGCCTCCATCTTCCTTGTCTCCTCCTCCAGGGTTTGCAGCACACGGTCCTGCTCCCCACGCTGCTGGACCAAGAAGCGGATCTACAGCACAGCGATTTCGTCATTAAACGGTACTCTCATGAGTATTCATCAACACCACCACTTATTCATATTCGCTTTTGTGGGCGGGTGAGAAGAACTCTTTCGCCAATTGAAATGCTAATCTGAACTGAAAATAACCAAAAGTTATTATAACTATCCACAGTTAGCACTTAGGTACAGGTATGGTATAACAAAGTACCTCTCTCTCCAATAATTTCTGATGTCTAATATGTGCCGACACATTGCTCTTCTCCTTCCTTTGGTTGAGTCCTTCAGCCTGGAAAGCAACACAAATGAGCGCCATTAAATTCAATTCCCTTTTCCACTACTAAAATCCCAAAGGAGCCGCACTATTGTACAAACTGAACACTAACCAGCCCGTCAGCGGACATGGTCCGCCTCATGGGAGACATCAAGACGCTTTTTGCTGGAGACCCCAGGTCGGCAGCTGAAAATAAAACATTTTTTAATATCAAAAATACATTTGAATATGTACAAATAATACAGAATGGCAGTAGGTGTGCCCCATTTCCAGGACCAACCCATCTCGCGGTGCCGGACGGTGCATCAACGCACCCTTGGCAGCCCTGAAGCGCTCCGCTTTGCGGAAGAAGACGGCGCCCTTCACTTCGCCGGTTTTCACCTCGTAGGATCCCGGCGGCGGGGCGCATCCTGCAAAAGTGACAGCTCGATAGCAGGCTCCACGGCCGACCTTAAGCCGGTCACCGCCGACGGCCGCGTCGCAGCGGCATTGCGAACAAGTATTTACCTTTAAATAAAGCTGAAATGAGCGGCGAATGACACTTACCGATGTGCTCATTAAATCTCTTTATTGGAGCTCTCGAAAAAGACATTGCTATTTAGGAGAAGCTTTTATGTCCTGAGTGACAACGTCCAAAGGCTCGCTAGCCTGCTGGTTAATGCAAAAAAAAAAGATATTAAACAACCAACATCCAGCAAAACATTCAAAAGAATATGGCCCCGCTGTAAATTTTAAATTAACGTCTTAACCAATGAGTGAGGCTTCCGACAGACCAATCAAAACACGGACCAATGAGCGGCATGCATTTCGGGAATTGACGCCTTCTTTTGAAAGGCTTCGTAACTCGATCCACCAATCAGCAAGAAGGACGTAAATAGGCAACATTTGAAAATCTAAAGTCATAGTACGCCGTTTTAAATCCAAAATATTCACTCTCGAATAATTAATTATTTTGTAAGATAGCGCGTTGTCTAACTCTCGAAAAATCACTTGTATGAATTGATTACACTATGGCTCACACTTTCGGGTGTGTGTGTGTGTGTGTGTGTGTGTGTTTTTTTTTTGGATCAATACGTGTGTAGTTAGTACGGTATCCTTATGTTGCGCGGGTTTGCTTCCACCATCAAAATACATTAGATCAGTTCAGTTTGTGTCTGTGAATAACCTCCGGGTGGCCCTGTGCTGGGGTACAAAGAGTTATTGAAAACAGAAGGTAAGACAGAACACCAGGGCCTTGGATTTCCTCTGGTGTAATGAGTTAAGTTCTGAAGACACCAAGGGTATTTGAAATAGTAATTAAAAATAACCCTCAAAAAGTAGTAATAATTTTTTTATTTAAAATACAATATTTAAACTCCTTCACTGGATCAGTTGTTATTTTTTCAATTCCAGAACATTGTGATTTGTGTACAATATCATGAACAAAACCATATATCACAAACAGTGTCAGGACAACAACAAATTGCACCTGTCATGCTAAGTTCTTCAAAGTTATTATTATATATTTGTACTTGTATCACTTTCTGCTTCTTGAAGTAATAATAGCGCTTTTTAGGAACAGAAGTATACTCATTTTAATAAATAATCTAAGGAATGATGGAAAAAAAAAATACTTTGGAAAAATCACTGTAAAAACAGTACATATTTCTAATTACCACTAACAAAACAGGTAAAATTAGGAGGAAAAAAATAATTTCACAACAGCTGCCATGCATTTAATTTCAATTCCTGTCAGCTTGTTAAAGCATAGTTTCTTTGGAACATTATATTAAAAATATCCATGTGTTTTGGTAACATCGCCAAAGTAAACAATAAATGCTTAATACTGATACACCTTTTAAAAAAAAAAATGTTAAACAAGTTATCTGCATAATACTCTGTGAAAGGGACAGAATGGTAGCACTAATCATTCTTTAGTTCAATTAATTTATATCTAATGTGCTCAGCTGCTAACACCAGATATTTCTGTGTATTTTATTACTGATATGTGAGTACATTTCTATCTGTCGGGAAACTCCCTTGGAAATGAGAGGCTTAACATTGACAATATTTTGTCACTGTAAAAACATATAAAAACTGTTTACAAGCAAAGTTAAGGGCTTGTCTAGAAAAGGATGACAGTTCTTGCACAAATCAGAAAATTGAGCACAGTGGACATACAGTAAATAAACTATATTGAAAAACAAATACTTTGATGCCTCAGCTCTTGGGAAAATTCCTGTGAAATTTACAACAATTACAATCACAAGAAATCCAATAAAGTGGAATAATTTAAAGCGGCAGACCGAAAATAGACTTTCAGTTATTCCTTTCTATCATTTCATAATATAGATATTTTAAATCAGATTTAATGTATTTTTTATAAAAGAAATCTCTATTTTAAATACAGTAAATATAAATAACATCTATTTTCTTTTCTGTAAGCATACATATTGATTACTGGATTTAGTATATATGTACCAGTTGCTTTCATTAAATAAAATATTACATTTCTGTCCCAGGTGTGTCATTCCAAATGTTGCTTCGATTGGTGGAAGAACAAAAACAACTTGAAGTTTAAAGGGAGGGGGGATCGAGGCTGGTCAGCGAGAGAAATCAGGGCTGTAACAGCTGGAGTGATGAGATAGGAGTGGGGGGGGTCTTTATATAATCACTGGATAATGTAAATGATTCAGTATATAATGTTTGTATACAATCTTTAGTTTTATAGCCTCAAATGTTATTTCAGGTCTCTGATAAGGAACATCATCTGAATTACTCAAGTACAACATTCTGTTGAGCTGAAAGTTTCTTTGCACAAAAGGGTCAGCTAAATGGGAGCGAGGGTTAGGGTTAGGGGTGGTGGCAGCACATCACACTGGAAGTTTCGTTTCTTAATTTCCCACACATGCTCTGTAAAACCATAAAGAAAACACTTTTCATATTTACAAATAAAGTCATTTTAAACAAGCCAACACAGAAGGACAAATCCAGTGTCTGCAACATGACCAAAAAATATATTAAGCAACCAAATCAATGCATATATTTTAAAATTAGCTGTCTTACTCTTATATAATCTAATTTGTTTTGTTTTTTTTGAAAATTCCATTAATCGACTCATGGGGTTTTTCAGCTCATGTTTGGTTTAAACCATTTTTACACATTTTTTGCATGGTCACAAAACAGACCATTCCCCGAAGAACACAAGACTGGACTTGTCACTTAAGGACAGGGATGCAAGCCTGCACCAAACCCTCCAAAACAGAAAAGCGCCAAAACCTCTGAAACTGGGCAGACAGAATGTTCTGATCCAGTGTAGGTACAGTGTAGGTGATGGGTGGGGAAGCTTGGGGCTGGGAAGGGGGTGTGGCTTAGCAGGTGGTAGTCAGGGATTGGTGTATAGGGGGCTGGGAAGGGGGTGTGGCTTAACAGGTGGTAGCCAGGGATTGGTGTATAAGGGGGTGGGTCTTAACAGGTGGTAGCCAGGGATTGGTGTATAGGGGACTGGGAAGGGGGTGGGGCTTAACAAGTGGTAGCCAGGGATTGGTGTATAGGGGGCTGGAAGCAGCGGACATGCTCCACTGTCGAACTGTCCGTCTCAACAGCCTTCATGTACTTATTGAGGATGGCAAAAATCTCGTTGTTCAGAATCTGGTACTTTCTGATGCGGTCTGCCATCTTCTTCAGGGGCTGGAGAGAGAGAAAGAGAGAAAAGCCATGTTTGCTACTCCTTTTGTTAAAGATTCAAGAAAAACATTAAATGAAGGATAAACAAAGACAGTCAGGCTTAAAAAAAAGGCAAGATTGGGCAATTCTGTCATGGTTGAGTTGAAAGGGATTTCCTAAGGATGGCTGGCACAGCACAGACCTAGATGTTACACTTATTAAACCATAAGAAACTCACACAGCTTTCAGTTGCTCATCCTGAACCGGACTGAGAAACAGCAAACGCAAAATCACATTGATACATCCCATAAACTATTAATTATCGCCATATCGGGTAGCACTGGTAAAACTGCCCCAGAACTATAGAGCCGATTGTGTCCTCATTACATGTTTTGTAGATTCATGAAATATATATAGCAGACAGTGCTGATGTTTGTCCCCTTCCTGGGTCCTCTGAACTTCCCATGGATACTGCGCCGTCCACAGATATACAGCCAGGCAACCTGCTGTTTCTAAATTACCTGCAGCCTATGACTGCATGTATGTATGTGTGTGTATCCTTCCTGTGCTCCCCATCCGGGGAGTTCCCCTGCCTAGTTTTCTGGAATTACAGAGACAGCCTCCATACTCTTTTTGACTCCTCCTTCTAAGTGGTATTGTAAAATCGCTGGACGAATGGATCTGTTAGCACTCACATACGAGACAAATAAAATGAACCACAATATTTCAACAGTCCAGTTCTGTTTCTAGCTCCCAAATCCTTCCCAATAGCATCAGACTTTTCCAAACACTTGTGCTTCACTCAGATAACCAGCTTAAAACTGGTCATATAGCAAGATGACCTACATCATATTGGTCCAAATTCAAGTACTCAGGCAGACTGAGACTCCACTGACTACCCAATGGCACAGATGGTCCAGGATTAGTCTTGTGAGTGAGTGCGAGCCTGTTTGGATGATTTGCGAACTAACTACTTTGTACGATTTTTCAATACCTACAGTATATGGGGCCAGTGTGTGGAGCAGTGGTTAAGGATCTGAACTTGGAACCAAAATGCTGCTGTTTTCTGTGCCACAAGGTTATCAGCCTTGGAAGATCAGGTGGAGGCTGACTGCACCCACCACGTTCTTGATGATCTCGTCCTTGCCGTCCTGCCTCTGCACCTTCAGTAGGTGGTAGCAGAAGTCAAAGAGGTCGAAGCGCCGCTGCTGTCCCAGCAGCACCACGATGGAGCAGCCAGCCCAGTTCAGCCCATCCCCAAAACACTGCCTGCGGGGACAGAAGACGTGGCCGTGTGACAGACAAGGGCAGCAGGGAGCTCCCAGGAAGGAGCTGCGTGTGCGACAGGACACCTACTCGGCAGTGAACTCGTTGGTGCCCACGGGGATGCAGTAGACGAACTGCATGGCGCTCCAGAGGCGGTGGAACTCGAGGCACTCGTCCACGTGCATGACACCGTTGGTGGGGGGGGGGCCGCGCCACACGGCGTCCTGAAGGTAGCTGCGCACGCGGGTGAGGATCACCTCGAACATGGAGAGGCCGCAGCAGAGCCTCTCTTTGGTCAGCAGGTCTCCCTCGCGGGCGATGGCGATTTGCTGGGGCAGAGGCAGCAACAGCAACATGAATTATAATAATAATAATAATAATGCCCTGTGACCATGACCAGAACAAGAGGCGAGAAGACTGATGGTTGGATAACAACAACGGCAACAAAACAACAACAATAATATGAATTTTTATATTTGTAACAATAACAACACAATAATAACAACATAATAATAATAACGTGTCAATAATTCTGCGGACATGAAAGACTGCGAGGCTCCACGCTAATTTCAGGGCACAAAGGGTAAAGCAGCTGACTTTTTGGTTTCTCAGCAAACGAGAAAAACATCAGACATGCGAATGCGATCTCAAAGTGGATCCGTAGAGAGCAGCCACAGATAACCACAGCGGGTTTATGGAATACCTGCAGCTGCCGACCACACCATCCCCCGCCTCTGTGATATTACCAGACAAAACAAGTTCCACAGAGAGGATGTTGGGTTTATGACAGGAAGACGATTTTCTGCTTTTCAGGAAGATCAGCTCAATGTGATACATTATTAGGGAAGTGTGCCAGAACATGTGAGGGGGGGTTTGCCAGGACATGTGACGAGGGGGGGGGGCATCAGTCACAAATCCGAAATTATTAAGTCCTTTTGTTGTTAACTGGCAAGATGAAATAGTGCAGAGGACAAGGACACCAAATGACCCAGCATCCATCCACCTTAAAGGCATTACCCTGAGAAGCTCACAGGATGCCTGGCGTTAGCCCAGGCGCATGGCTCGGGACACCCCCGACAACACGCTCACACGCTTAAGGGGGAACCTGGAGAGGCCACCTATCCAAAATGCACGTGGGAAGATCAGGCAACACCGCGGGAACATGTAAACCCCACAGATGCACTGTGGGGGTGTGATGAACACCTACCACCCTGCAGGCAACCCATGACCCCCTAGGAAACTCAGTGGGGGGGTGGGGTCCCGTTAGCATAAAACAAGGGGTACTGGGGGGGCAAACAGGCTACCAGTTCAGCGTCTTTGATGAGGGCTTGGTTCCTGTGTAAAAATGAACAACGTGAGCACACTGATGAAGGCAGAGAGAGACCGACCTGGGGGGTTCCCAGCCTCTCGATCAGGGGTACCAGATGAAGGGGGGCATATTTTGCCTCCAGCCTCTTCATCCTCACCTCCAGACGCTCCCCCTCTGTGCAGAGATGAGAAGAGTTCAGGACTGATGGATGCTGTTGGTCCAGAGAAATGCCGACCCAGCGGCCACTAGGGATGGAAAGATTCTATCCAAATCCATGGTTTGCTTCTGACCTCTAGTTTCCAGCAATAGCTCAACTCATACCTCGTTTTCTTTGGGGGGGAATGAGGTGGGGGTCGGGTTTTGTTTATGTTTCATGAGCCGCTGAGATCAGTGTCAGGATGTCTTCAGATATGCGCTTGAAGTGCTGCAGCTCAAGAATGTTTATGAAACATGCCAAGTTGTACGCGTTTTGTCTGATTGCCAATCATATACTGCACTGGATGGCTACATGTCCCCCCCTGAATATGCCTGGGGGGTTCGGAACCTCACGGTTCTTATCCATCTTGAACTGCGACACCACATTCTGCATACTTGTATTGCGGTGTTGGTCTGTTTCTGAATCGTTGCACAATTACCAGCCACAATCAGCAGAGAGCGAAATCAGGGTCTTCCAGGACAATAACAACCAAGGGCGTCGACGTACGAATGGTGGGGGCATGTCCCTACCCATACTGTGAAAGTACTGTGTGTGTTTGTGGGGGCAGCGGAGGCTTCAGGGCTGAATTGGTCCCTACTGATGTTAAAATCAAATCTACGCCCTAGATCAAAACATCATGCAGGAGTTCTGTCACAATAAAAAAATAATGTATACAAAGGATACTCACTTATTCTACACTCTGTAATTCATGTCACAATATACAAATGGGAAGTCACAGGTCATCTACCCACCGGGCAGATTCACCCCAGTTTACCCCAGTGCTGAAATACGGAGGACAGCATTACCTTTAATGTAGACCCTGGGCAGGATGTTCTGGAAGGGTGCGGCGTGCAGTAAGTCACACACTTCTTCCTGGGACTGGTTCAGACAACAAGGGGAGAGTATAAGGTGACAGCAGGTACAGGAACAGGAACCTCTGCGAGAGGTCACTCTCACACACACCCACGGTGCCGGGATGTAACTGAAGCCGTCTGTAGAGCCCTGCCACTTCATGTTACTCCCAATTCATATTTACTTCTGGCCATGCAAACATTCTGCTTGAATCTGGGTTATAAAATATGGTATTTAAAGCTTTAGTCACTTCTCTGAAAACACAGATCCAGCATTTAGCATTAATTTCTCATATAAATTATTGAAATGATATTGAATTGAATAGAGAATTGAATACTACTTTTTAAAAGTGGACAAAACATGTATATTTTAACCCCCAAATATTGGAGGTGAAATGTTACAAAGGGCTTCCAGCTGATACCAGTTACACACACACACACACACACACACACACACACACACATTATACAGTACATAGCTGTATTTATGGTCACCTTCCACTGATTCCCAGCTTACTGTCAGTGATGGTCTCTAACCCCAAACCCCAAAATGTCAGAACAGATAAATAAAAAGTTATAAATATCTTAGTTCTTCTAGATGAAACCAAACCATGTTGTGAAGGGAGGCATTGGGTCTTTATTATCTTGGAACAACGGTCCTCCCCAGAAGACAGTCAGAGCTCAGGACATACGCGAAGACACACGCATGGTGGCAGCTGATGGAGGCAGCTGATGGAGGCTCACCATGCAAACAAATGGCCAAACACACCCACACACAGATATCTGCATATCACTACAAGCAAGGGAAAAGGGTGCTTTGCATAAATAAATGAAAAGATCACAAAAGGACAAAACATGTCAGCAAAATGCTACAGCACATTGATGCTAAGTCAGCATAGCATGGTCCTTAGTGCCATGGAAACGAAGAACATCCATTTCCAATGTCCGATGGCATGTCATCATATTGTCTTCTTCATTTAAATGCTATGAGATCAGATAAAACTTCCATTACTGAAGCAAACACTTGTGGATCATGCTCAGTCTGGCTACCAACTCAACATTTTTGTCAAGAAGCCAAAGACTTTCCTTGTTTCCATGGCAGCCTTTAAAGACAGCTGTGAAAAAATGATCCATGAACCAGCAACTGAAATCAGTTCAAGGCCATCATGTTTTGCTCCTGTTTCTACAGAAATGTCCTATTCTCTTACCACCTTTAGCAGTTGGCAGCATGTAATGAGAAAGAGGTCATGTTTCAGGGCAAACCTTGGTAACTTTACACTCTGATTCTCACACACAAATGATGACGCAACACATCCAATTCTCCTCCAAGCTTGTGTCAGTCATCTCACAAGTGAAAACTGACAATATGATAATAACAGATGGGACTCTATGTGAATATATTATCATATATTACCTCTAAATATGCACAACTCTGCAGATAACCTTATTAGTATCATGTCATCAAACCTTGACTTAATGGGTGAGGAATTAATATCATTTAAGTAGCATGATCAGACTGGTGGGGCATGAAACAGTGAAAGGAGCACGACTTAGGAAGGAAGATGCCACCTAGAGGCAGAAGCTGCTACGGGAACTGGATATGAGGTGAACTGTGACATGAGACCCAGGCAAGGGGCCAGATCTTGCCAAAGGCAATCAGAGGAGATTTTGACTGAGGTTCATGGCAGACAGAGGGGAGGAGGGTTGGGTGAATATGACCTCTGTAGGCAGGGTTCTGTGCACGGAGATGAACGAAACAATGAAAGAGGGGTAAAGTCAGGCAGATGTCTCACCAGAGCTTGCTCAATCAGCAGACAGAACAGGATAGCATTCCCAACCTCCCTGAGGCTCTGGAACACATCCGTCTTCAGCTCGGCATACTCGATGATGTCCTTCAGCTGGTGGTGGAAGAACTCCAGGATGCCTGTGTAGATATGTCACAAGGTAAGCTTTGATCATACTTGGCATGCTCACAAAAGAGGGCAACTTCTCATGAGCCGTGACCTATGTCCCTTCCCACTCTGTTTGACTGGGTAAAGTCAATCTCCAGCATGCCCAAAGGAAACACAGACAGATGGACAAGTTGAGAAAATGTGGCAAACAGCCTTACCAGGAGAGCCGTACTCATGGCGAGGAAGTCGGCAGATCTTGGGCATGACCTCAATCAAAGTTTTCACGTACTGCAGAATGGTGCCTTGCAGCTGGGAGATGGGGGAAGAAGGTTTTAAGAGAGAAAGAGACACGCAAGGTTTTCCTATATAACACCAGGTATCAGCATCCATGCACTGGTGGGGGAGAGATGCAACATGCAAAAGCACATACCAGGCTCTTCACAATCTTCAACAGTTCCTCCATTACCACGGCAATGCCCTGGTAACCAAGGAGGCGGCAGATGGTCTTGAAGTGAGGAGGGCCAACAAAGTTCCTGTAGGAGCTGTAGATGTGGGTGTAAGCGATGTTCAGTGGCTGTGAAAAGGAAACACAAGAGCCATCAGTTCCTGGCAAGTCAGTCAACAGATTCATGCATTATGGAGTAAGTATACATTTTTACGTAAAGGGAAGAGAAATATTCATTCTTCTGGAATATTGAGCCATGGAAACTTTATGTTAATGTGCCATTTATAATGAAATGTGTGGATGGATGAGTGTGTGGCGACAGAAGCATTCTGACTACTTATCTGACTACTTATAACATTGTCATAAGCCCTACGCACCTTGGACCCGTACAGATAGTATGGCTGGGCGTTGGCTGGTTTGTCCCTCTGTGGCTCTTGAGTGAAGGGAATGGCTGTCCGAACGAATCTGGGACAGAATTTGATATATGCGAATATGTGAAGGACCGGCATTCTATGACGGGTATATCCCAACCTAACCTGAGATAGACTCCAGACCCCCTGTTACTCTCACATTTTACATTCACATTTTTATTTATTTAGCAGATTCTAAAAATCCAAAACAACATACAAAAAGAAAACAGGATCAACCAAGCAAGGAGTGTGAAGGACGCTGCTCAAGGGCCCAACACCAAAATAACTGTGCCGACCAAGAGGCTTGAACCAGCAACCCCCCGATCATAGGTAGAGCCACACCGCCTGTTCTCTCACCAGGATAAGTGGTTAGAAGATGGATGGATCATTGCTAGATTAGGCAACACACACACTGATGGACACACCTATTGGTAGATCCATTGTAGCAGTAGTTGGGCAGGAAGTCAAAGTTGAGTTCCCAAAAGACATGAAGTGTTATCCGGCCATAGGGAGCAGAGACGTTGTGATTGGCCTCACGAAACATAGCGTCAAAACTGTCCAGGGTCATGTGTTTGGACAGGAGCCGATGTGTCAATCGGTTCACCTCTATCAGCCACTCCAGCTCCTGTGAAGGTGGGAGAGAGTGGAAGATAAAGACAGGAGGGAACAAAACCTGCTATCAAGAAGCAACAGTGCATTTGCACTTCTGACAGGCTGCATCTTGGGAAGTCCCACTGACGTTTCACCTTGCCTAAAACCTGCAACCACTTTAGACAACCATCTTTAAAAGACACATCACATTACGAAAGTACAGTACGTCTTCATTTTATATTTACAAATTGTAAAAGTAGTTAAGTTGCTTAACTATGGCCTTTGTGTATCGGAATAAAACTGCACATGGAGTAGGACATTTCAGGTCGAGAAGCTACAAATCCAGACCAAGATTTTGTTGGTCTGCATTTGTAGCTTCTGGACCTGATATGCCCAACACTGTGCACACGTCATTACATTTGGGTGGTCACATGACCGCAGTTCCCTCACCACTATAGAGGTGAGGTCCTCGCTTTCGAAGCGGCTGATGGCCTGCTCCAGTGACTTGTACATAGCAGCTGAGATCCTCTGAGTAATGAGGCGGTTCAGGTCAATGGAGCGGCCCAGAAGCTGGGGGAGAAACACAGCGTCCCGGATCAGCACCACGATATGGAAATGGGGAGGAAACTGAAGTAGGCTGCATCTGCAATAGGCTGCATCTGCAATAGGATGTGAGGTGATATATTTATCACTGGTATCTCTCCGCCAGCAATGTGAAAGTGCTCACCTGCACATGCCTCTGCTTGAGTAGCGTCTCGTAGCGGTTGGAGGGTGGATACGGAATAATCACGCCGTAGTTCTTGCACTCTGCTCGGAAACGTTTATCCAGTAGAACACTGAGGGGGACAAGCAGACACTACTGACACCAGAGCCGTCCAGGTGGTTTCCTTTGATAGTCGTCATGAGTCACTCATGACGTCTTACCTTCCGGCCATTGCTTTGTAGTAGGCAAAAATTTGATCTGCTAGCTTGTACACAAATTGGTCAAAACACAGATTCACCTGTAACGAAGGAGAGGTAATTAGGCTAATATAGTCTAGCAAATCCCAATAAAGACACAGTGGTGGAGATGATTAGTAGTTTTTCATATTAGGGTTAAGCACCAGCACATCCCCAGTGACCTAAAACTTGTACCTTATGTGTCATTGAGGAGAACAACCAAGATCAAACTAAGTATCAACACTTACCTCAGCTTCAATTTCATCATACAGAAACTGTTTCTTGAACTTTGTCAGAGCGTAGTAACCGCTGTCATTGTACAGATCCAGCGGGTACAGTACATACCTGGAGAACATGACCAGCTCCATGTAAAATCGCAGCTCAATTTTACTTTTATTTATTCAGCAGATAATAGACTAATGTAATGAGACCATTCAAGGCCTTGTTCAAGGGCTCAATGATGACATCACAGACCACAGACACAGCGTCCTCACCCACGGAGCAACACGCTGCCGCACAGGACAGAATAGGCAAACATTATTACTTGCAAAGACTAAGGTCCTTACTCCATCATGGAAGGCTCCTTGGTCTCCAGGATGTGGTCTGTGAGAATCCAGGGCATGGACATCTCGATGGGGAACTGGATCCTACGGCCCATGGTCAGCTCCAGGAAGAACTCACGGAACCAGAGCTGGGAGAGATCACAGCACTGCTGTAGGGTCTCTGCCGGGACAGACACAGAGGGGGTCACTACTGTCTGAGATCACTTATGGTAGGAAAGTCCCCATGTCATCATCCTGCCATACCACTGAAGTTGAGCAGGTGGGTGAAGAAGAAAGACTGCTTGTGGAAGTCCTCGATGGCCATGACTATGGGACCATCCAGGCTGCTGCGGAGTGTTTTCTTGGAGCCACTCTTGTCTGCGATCAGGGACTCCAGCATAGTGCGCACCATGTACAGCTGCACAGCACACAGGCGGGAGAGGCACATGTCACACATGGGCACCAGAAAACCACGTCACTTTCCTAGAAATGACCCAGGCCCCATCCCCTGACCTGGGTGCTGGAGGGTCCCACAGCTCGCCGGGGCACTTTGATGTCAAAGCCCCCCTTGGGGTCCTTCTCCCCTCGTAGACAGGGGTCGTTGGGTGGCTCCCTTGCCCCCTCCCAGTCACATATGGTCTTCCGAATTGCTTGGAGGACACTAGGACAGAGGTATGAGAAGGTATGTGTATAATGCTAACACTGGAAAACTAAGGAACAACACATACAGAATTTCCTACATTTACAATAGGAACATCAACATTGTTAGTGTATGTAATGGTCCTTCATCAGACCCCTAACAGATAAAGTATACTCCTCCTCCACACACCTGACCTATATTGTTAGTGGATGTAATGGCCCTTCCTCAGACCCCTAACAGATAGAGGACAGTGCCCTATCATCCTCCTCCACCTACCTGATCAGGACGTTCTTCTTCTTCCGCACTGCCTGCCGCAACGGCTCCCTCAGGATCACCTGAGCAAAGTCTTGCAGTGCAGCATAGATGCTAATCCGGATAGCCTGGTTGAACACGCTCTCCATTCGGCCCATCAAGACCTGCAGGCCCTTGATCATGGCGATGACTTCTACCAGGGCAAACTTCTCCTCGCTGGTGTAGTTATAGCGCGTGGCTCTCTCATACTCCTCTGCCGTCCCAGGGCAGTCCTTGTTGCAAAACTTGTCAGTGGGATGTACCAGTTTCCAGGAGTACTGCGGGGTAAAACACAGAAACTCATTTTAGTGTACATTAACATTCAGCATCCATAATCCATAAATCCAGGCTCCTTCAAGGACACAACATGAACATGAATTGTCATGTCATGAGCTTCCAAACATATGTAAATCCTTATTCACTTTCATGACGTCAAGTTTTCACCCAATGTCAAGTCTTCACCCAGTGACATCTCGAGTACAGATTCAGGTGCCACTGCACATATATAAAGGGTACTGTACTGCATAGGTATTGTGTTTTTCAGGGAAAGCCATCAAGCTGACCAAAAAGGTCATCATGCACTATTGAGTATTAACCTGTCACCGTTGGCTAAAGAGCAGAATTTTCAAGGTAGGAGGGACATCAACTGCTATTAGGACAAAGCAGATACCTTTCTCAGACCATCCATGGGCCTTCACAGAAAGTAAGTAGGGCATGCATGGTAGGTAGCCTGGGAACTTGTATACCTACCACCTCCATTACGTGGGTGCTCCACTTGGACAGCAGCTGTAGGCCCCTAAGTGCCAGGTCAAAGAGTTCCCTGTACTCCTCATCTGACTTCTGGCTGTCAAGGCCAGAACCGGTCACCACCTCACTGTTGCTGTAGCGGGCTAGCTCCGAGATGAATCGGATGTGGTCCTCTCTGATGTGGACCATCTGCTCACACAGGTTATACTGGGGACTGATGCTGCTCTGAGTGCACGTCCACCTGGGAAAGATGGGAAGGTCTGAATTTGAGAGGCTTCTCTCCATTTTTATGGAAAACCGACATTCTTCTGTTATTAGGGGCAGCGTGTGGCTCAGTGGGCTAAGCCACTGTGCTTGTGATCAGAAGGTCACAGGTTTGAGCCTTAACATGCCTGCAGCACCCTTAAGGCCTTTAACGCCCAGATCCCCCAGGTGGCTGCCCTTCATGGCCAGCTTATTCTCACATACAGAGAGCAAGTTGGGGGAGGCGTAAAGAGAATTTCCCCACAGGGATCAATAAAGTCTCTATTAATATCTTTCCAGGCTTCTTCCCATTTCCTGGACACTGACCTGGACTTGTTCTCCTCATAGTGGGCACTGGTCTCGATGTACCGGGACAGCTCAATTTGCATGTCCCCGAAAAGGGGGACAACTTGAAGCTGCTGAAGAGCCAGAAAAGTAAGACCAAACTCAACAGGGGACCCATTTTCAAAGCCTGGAAGTATAACACTGGAATGTAAACATAGAACTTTGATCTTGTCTGTTCTAGACGAAAGTCTGAGCAGTTTTCTTTCACTATGACATTCTGGTCCTAAAACAGAAGGCCTAACCTTGAAGAACTTGTCAATCTTGCTCAGGTTTATCCTTTTCTTGGCATCCAGCTTGTAGATGTTGCTGACGTTCCCATCCATCAGGTAGAGGCCGAAGCCCATGACCTGAGACAGGACAAAATCAGTCATGACCCCCAGGAGCACCATAAGCATCTGAGAGTAGGCTTGGGAAAGAGGGGAAAAGGGTGGTCACCTTCAGCAGCATGTGCTTCTCACTGGGTGTGAGGTACATCTTATTCTCATAGTAGTCTACACTGATGTTGATGATGTCAGCCAAGAGTTCCTCGTAGCCTGGTATTACCTCGAGCTGCTGATGAAGACACTGCAAGGAGGCATAATCCCCATCACATGAACAGGCATGTCTCACACACATACGGTAGACAGACACTGACTCGATTTGTCTACTTTTACATTTTGTAAATTTAAAAATTTCTTATGCCTCATCAACTTAAAAGTAAAACTGACAAGCGAAAGACACATTGAGTTATTTTTTTATAATACCAATAAAAGCATTTGTGTGTTTGTTTAGCATATAGATTAGCATGCCTGAGTTATCCTGTTGTGGTTGGCCAGGAACATGGAGAGATTCTGGGACTCCTGAATAGACTGCGGGTCCGCCATCTTTCTCAGGAACTGGGCGGCCCTTGGATAGGCAGAGGGGAAGAAGGAACCATGAAGACCTCAGAAACAAAACATAATTACTCTCATTCCTGCTCACTTCCCTCCGAGAGTATTTCTATCCTCGACGACGCTTGTACAGCCCACCTCTTGTAAGCCGAATGGTCGTTCTTTACACTGCACTTCATGTTCTTCAGCTCGTCCAGCACGGCGAACATGTTGATGAACTTTCCAAGTGTGAGCAGGTACGCCTCGGACACAAAGTCCTTCCTGCGCTCTGCATGGCACAGCCGCTTGACCTCGCTGCAGAACCGCTCGATGGCCTTCCGCTGGGGGACACAAGCCCGTTTTAACTCCCACCCCTCACACTGATTCATTTTGGTAGATCATCAGCAATATGAACATGAATAACGTTCATACAGACCAACGTAAGGGGATAGAGACTGTGGAGACACCAAGCTTCAGTTTCCTTTTTTAATAATAATAATAATAATAATAATAATAACGATCGCCCAGCCTTGTATGCGTCCATTCTTATATGTGCAAGTGTAGGTGTGATGTGCTGGCATTTGAAGCCGTCAGGGGGCGTGACAGCACCAACCCCCACCCCGGGCCCAAGGCAAAGGCAGGGGGAACCAGGCAACCGAGGCCACCTCACCACCCCCACGGCATAAGGGCCCACAGCCATGCGCCCCCGAGACAACCACCTGCCCAACCTGAGAGGGAGCCCGCGAGGGACTAAGGGTTCAGTTTCCAAGCCATGCAGATAACTCATTGCCTTTTGGAATTGCTGCTGATGGACCTACTTCTCACCTGGAAGTACATGAACTTCATGAGTTTAGTGACCTCAGGCTCTAGAACCTCCACGGTCTTCTCATATATCTCTACTCGGTTGGGTTGCTCGTTGCACTTCACCTGCAAGACACAGTGGGGTGCTGTTAAGTTGTGTACCTTACAAGGCCTAGAAGTGCCTTGTAAGGTACACAATGTGTCTGTGTGAATATGTGTCTGTGTGTATATGTGTTTGTGTGCGTATATGCGTGTGTGTGCCTGTGTGTGTTTGTATATGTGTGTATATGTGTCTGTGTGTGTATATGTGTGTCTGTGTGCGTATATGTATGGGTGTCTGTGTGTATATGTGTCTGTGTACAAATATGTGTGTATATGTGTCTGTGTGCATATGTGTGTGTATGTATATGTGTGTATGTATGTGTCTGTGTGTTTATATGTGTGTGTCTATGTGTCTGTGTGTATATGTCTCTGTATGTATATATGTGTATGTATATGTGTCTGTGTGTGCATATATCTCTGTATATTTGTCTGTGTGCATATACAGTATGTGTGTGTGTGTGTGTGTATCTGTGTCTGTGTGTATATATGTGTCTGTCTGTCTATATGTGTGTGTATATGTGTCTGTCTGTATATATGTGTGTATATGTGTCTCTGTGTATGCATATACCTACCTGTGGAATAGCTCTGGAGCAGCTTCTCCAGGTATAAAGCATAACAGCATACTCATGGCCCTCCTCGAGCATCTCGTTCTATGAAACAAGCAGAGAGTCACCAAGCGTGTGTGTGTGTGTGTGTGTGTGTGTGTGTGTGTGTGTGTGGGGGGGGGGGGGGGGTACTCTCGAATTATATAATCGGTTGAATTGACACACACCCAGAAACACGTTAACATAATACGAAAATAATTTA
>JABFEA020000002.1:14750895-14762344 GCA_019775915.2 Cyphomyrus plagiostoma | reverse complement strand
CCGCCGGGGCGGGGCGCCCCCGGCCGCCGCGCGCCCCCCCCCCGGGGGGGGGGCCCGGCCCGCCCGCGGGCCCCCCCGTGGGGGGGGGGGCAGGGGCCTTGCTCGGGGGCCCCACTTGGGGGAGTTAAGGGCCTTGCTCGGGGACCCCACTTGGGGGGGTTAAGGGCCTTGCTCGGGGGCCCCACTTGGGGGAGTTAAGGGCCTTGCTCGGGGGCCCCACTTGGGGGGGGTTAAGGGCCTTGCTCGGGGGCCCAGTGGTGACCCCACTCTGCTGTCCCTGGAATTTTGATACTTACAGCTAAATTACTTATAGCTCCATGTCATATTTCCACTGTCTCTCCTGTGGTCCCCCCCCCCGACACACACACACCTTGTGCAGCCTCACACGACGTTGGCCTGAAGGTACTGCGTGCGGAAGCCTCTGCGGGTCTGCAGAGGCTGCCAGATGCCCTGCAGGACCTGGATGATGTCTGCCGTTTGCACCCTACCTGGAGTGAGGTGAGTTGGGTGCTTGACCAGGCCAGCTTAACCAGGCCAGCTTGACCAGCAGCATTGTTCATGGCTTCCTCTGTGGTAGCAAGTCTTCTGCTCACCCTGAATAATGCAATGCAACTGGCCCTGGCTTCTGTGCAGGGATTCTTCAGGAAAGGGAACATCCTGGCAGATATGGGAAGACAAAGGGAAGCCTTGGTTCAGTACCATCGATGCCTCCAGCTGCAGGCTGATTTTTTCCTGGCCAAGGACCAGATCAAGAACGTGAGATTTTACATACCTATGTTTGGAAATGTGTCCGTAGTCCCAGCTGAACTAACTGCTTTTGTGCAGAGCCAAGCACAGTGTGTTTCTAAGAGTTTAGTATCTAGTGAAGAATTTGGCAGACAGCACATTGTAATAGCAATGTCTTTCAGCCCCAGGATCATTCAAAGTTAAGACTTAATACTATTAGTCCTGCCAGCGCTTTGGGGCTGAAGCTGCCAAGCCCCATCAAGCACATCCCATTGGTGACCTCATTGCTGCTCACCCAGAGTCATGTGACTAAAATCCCATGGTTTTCAGCTCCTCCTCCCCCCTGTCTATAGGTGATATAGTGGGTCCTGTCTGCTCATCACTGTTTTCTTGGCCAGATTTTGGAGGCAGAGGGAGCAAGGGTTCCAGAGGAGGTTCCCCAACTCCTGCAGGTGGTGTCAGAGCACACCCACGAGCCCTGTTCCGCCAGCAGCCCTGTAGGGCCCGCCTCCGGGAACGCGCCCGGGCTCTGTCCAGATGAAGAGCAGGATGAGGTGAGGTGCCTTGCCTTTCCTGCATGCGTGTGCTACTGTCTGAGCGGAGGCCTCCCTTTCCAAGCATCCCATACCCTCCCGGCACCAGGCCACACGTCCCGTGAAGAGGAGCTCTGAGTCTGCCTTCCTCCCTGCCACTGAGGATGACGAGGGACTATCGAGGAGGGGAGAGGACAGGCTGAGAATGGGTAAGGGGATGTCCTCTGCATGGTGGGTATGAGACATATAAAGGTTGCCATTTGTGTGAGTACATGTGGTCAGGGGTGGTCAAGGGTGGCCCCCGCCCCCATCTGTGGAGGTTTGTGCTGAGCAAACTGCTCAGCTTAGGATAACGTTATGCTAGACTTCCTGCCCATGATTTGTTCTCTTTTCCTGGAGCCCCTGGGCTAAGATTGCTTCATGGTTACATATAACATTAGTATTGTAGCTGCCTAGCCTGTTAGCCGAACGTGCTGCTGCTGCATCTCCTAAGGAAGGAATGAGCTTGACAGTTAGTATGGTGGCTGTTTGTGGCCAAAGATCAAGGGTCTCTTGCAAATGTGAGCTTTGAATGGTGGTAAGCAGTTTTTAGGAGTACTTAGATTTTTTTTTCCCACTTATACCCATCATGCTCTCTGTGAGACACACATGTGCAGGTGAGAGCGAAGCCTGGGCAGAGAGCACAGGGGCAGCCATTAGTCCTGCATCTCTGGAGCTGCTTTTGGCTTAAGGGCTCATTGGTGATATCACTGCTCTGCCAGCCATGGGATTTGAACCAACAACCTTCCAGACGTGTGCAGAGATTCTTCACTCCACATGCATTCCTGCCCCACTGACTCCTCGCATAATTGTTCTCCGTCTTGCATGTGCAGACACACATTGTTATGCATGGCCGGCTGTTACACGCTTCTGCCGATAGGAATACATCATTCTTCAGAGGAGGTGACTTTTTCCCATCACCCTCAGCATCCCAGGACCAAACGGGACAGGAGAACCTGCTCCACGTTCTCAGCGTGGCAGACTTTGAATGTCCTCTTTGCATCAGGTTTGTAGAAGACGTGTTGTCAAAGCATTGCCTGAAAAACTGTTATTCTGGTCTCTGCTGCAGCCGTCGCTGTGATTTTACTTGTCCCTGTGGCCACTTTCTATCCGCAGGTTGTTCCATGAACCTGTTACCACCCCTTGTGGACACACTTTCTGTAAAAACTGCATAGAGAGAAGCCTGGACCACAACCTGTGTTGTCCCCTCTGCAAACAGTCTCTACACGAGGTGCCCTGACTATCTGCTGTGTTTGTTTGCTGAAGCTCTCACTGTACGACACAAGTGACTTTGTGGAACACTGCAGTACATTCAGCAGAATATGCCATGCAGCAACAAATTGCTGCAAGACATTAACAGCATTCATACTGTTTCATATAACCACTCAGTGCTTCCCTTTCCCAGTTTCTGCAAGTTAAAATGCATCCCTGCTGACCAAGGCCCTACCCCTCTGTCTGTCCCGCTGCCCTGTCAGTACCTCAAAAACAGAAAGTACAGCCTGACAGCTGTGCTGCAAGGCACCATGTCCCGCCTCTTCCCCCGGCAGCTGGAGGACAGGAAGCGGCTGCACGAGACGGAGATTGTCGAGCTCTCTGAGTGAGTGCCTTGTCATGGGCTGACAGGCCTTCAGCCAATCAGAAAACAGCATCAACCTGGTTCTAAGAATGATGAGGCAATACTCATCCTTCTGATGTTCGGAATACATTTCTCTAACGTTCATGTGTTATTTCTGTTTCTCGTTATATAACCAACTTTTTTTCCGTTTGAAGCACTTGCTACGAATACATCTTACATTATAAATATTCTTTATATATAATGTACAGGCAGTTCTCACTTTCTGAGCTCCTGATTTACAAGTTATTTTTATAAGAATTTTCTAGGGCAAAAATTACAATCAAACTTTTCATAATTTTTAAAACTATGCATGTAGCTCGATATGTGCTGCCCAGAAGCGCTGTCTGTCTGTCAAAAGTTTTCAGATAATTGTAAGGTCCGCTTTGTACCTCGCACCGCGCATGCTTAGCCTTTATGGCATATTAGACGATGGTGCCCAAAGATAAGCTAGATAAGCTAGATAAGATTTTAACAACTCTGAGCTATTAGTTAAGTTCTCCCCAAACGAGCTTGATGGGCCGAATGGCCTCCTCTCGCTTATAAATTTCTTACGTTCTTATCTCCACGAGCTCAGGAAAAAACACCCCATCTGCTGAAAATCAGTGACCAAAACTGACTGAATGTTACATGTTACAGTTTTAACAAAGTTGTGGTTTTTGTTCGTTTAAATGTGCGTATGTTTTTGTTCATTTAAATGTGCGTATGTTTTTGTTCGTTTAAATGATAATTCTAATAATAAATTTTTTCCTTTGTTTATTTAGCAAACGTTTGTGCTAAAAGTTTTCTGGCTGGAGCCCGAGTCATAATTTTTATATCATTTCCATGGGAAAGTACTTACCGCTTTACGAGTTCTTGATTAACGAGCAATAATTTGTAACAAATTAGCTCATAAAATCGAGAACTACCTGTACGTATAATGTAGATCATACATCTATATATATAAGTAATATTATGTAAATATATAATTAAGCCAATTGAATGGTTATATACCTCACTGCTGCCTTCCAGTCTGACCAGGGACGTTCCCATCTTCGTGTGCACGCTGGCGTTTCCCGGAATGGCGTGTCCCCTCCACGTCTTCGAGCCCCGATACCGGCTCATGATGCGTCGTTGCATGGAAACAGGAACCAGGCGGTTTGGCATGTGCACCTATGAGTCCAGTGAGGGGTTAAGTGTCCCGTTGGATCACACGTACGGGCGTGGCGTGTGACGCCATCATCACGGTGACGCGCCAGTTTCTCATGCACCTACAGGTTTGCCGACTGCGGCTGTATCCTAGAGATCCTGGGCTTGGACCACCTTCCGGACGGGCGGTCCTACGTGGACACAGTTGGGGGCAGTCGCTTCCGGGTACTGAGGAGGGGGAAGAGGGATGGCTACCACACTGCGGACATCGAATACCTAGAAGATCAGAAGGTCAGCGCCGTGATAGGTGTCGCACCCAAAGTGAATGTGCCTCCCGTTACCTGTATATTTCTACAGGTGATGGAGACCGACAGGGTGCTTGTGTGTCTGCCAGCTTTAATGGGAGCCCTGCTTCTTTATGTGTCTGGGCTTTGGCCTCCTCTCAAAGGTGGACGGTGCAGATCTACAGGTGCTGCAGAGTCTTCATGACAGCGTGTACCGGCAGACCCAGGACTGGTACCGGGGGCTGGGGGCGCGGGAGCAGACACAGATCCGCAGGCAGTATGGGCCGATGCCAGAGAGGGAGCACGACATCCAGGTGAGCTCACAGAAGGGTGTCGCTTTGGCATTTGGCAGTTTTCATATGGCATGAAGTACAGGACTTTACAGCCTGCCAGAAGGTGGCAGTGTGTGAAGCTAAAGGACTGTACAATGTTTGCACTCTGGCCTTTAAAGCCAAACCCTCCACACAGGCACAAACAGATGAGAGCATGATGGATGACAGTTTTCCCTTGAGGATGACTGTGATATTGGAGGATATTCTTCATCCCTAAGTGGGACCCCCCTACCCGTAATGAGCCTTTTACAGGAAGTACCTTGTCGAATTAATAATGTTCTTCACCAGTAGACGTGGTTGCTCCCCTTCAGGCCCACTGGCCACTATCCCCCAGTACTGTCCACCCTTCTCATGTTTGTACCCTTGACCTAAAAGCATTGTTCTCCTTCCTGCACGTTCCTGGTGTGTCTCCGGGACCATCACAGTCATCTTCTGATGGGCCTGCCTGGTGCTGGTGGCTGCTGTCAGTCCTGCAGCTGGACCCGACCTATAAGACCAATGTTCTGTCCCTCACATCACTGAAGGATCGCCTGGGACACCTCCGTGTCATACTGGAGTATTTATCCCAGCCATAGGACCAGGCCTGGACTCGCAATGTGCCCCACCACTCCAGAGCTCAGCAGCCTGCAGGATGTGTGCAGAATTGGCCACGTTAGCACCTCAGATGCTCGTCTGTTACCCCAATGAGCCCACTTTTTACCACATCTCTGAGTGTCTGGCTTACGCAAATGCAATCCAGATCAAACCCTGTAATACTTGCTTATCTCTCTTGTACATGAGTGTCAATCTTTAAAATGAGGCATTGTAAAATGTTTCTGAGGCGTGTTTTTCAAGGTTTTAGACTGATAAAATTAATACTGCATAAAAAAAAAAAATGATCAGGAAGTGCATTGCCTAGTCTCTCCTGTAGAGGGCAGTAAACAACATGCTGCACCAGTATGTGGTCCCAGGTTAATAACAGACATCAGGGTTCTGTGTTTTTGACTGCCATCCTGCTCTTGCGCTACCATTGTCACATTCAGCCTGGCCAGTGGTATGTCACAGGAAGAGCCAGAAAGCTTTGCACATGTAATACTGACAAAAACCAGAAAAAATGACTGTTTTCTTGTTTTAATGTTTTGCTCCTCTGAAACTATTTTGGGGTGAACAACTGAGATGGGGAATCTTACTAGGTTGTGGTTATATGTCTGAACTAATTTAATAAAGAAGTATGAAGGGTATAATATAGACCAGAGCATAGCTGTATTTTGACAATAAAACGGGGTGGCATGAGGGAGAAATGGCCATAGTGGTGCCCATGGAAGAGCCTCAGCATAGTGGTGCCCATGGAAGAGTCTCCCTCAGAGCATCAGTGAAGCCTCCTTTTCATGCACAGAACATTGATTTATTTGCATGTCTTTGCATGTGTTTTTCTTTCGTTTTCAGGAGTGTCCGATGCTTTGTTTTTTATTTTTTTTTCTCACTTACTAAACACATTTATGCTGAAATTAAATGAAGGTATGTCATCCTGTTCCCAGTTACCCACTAATTCCTCTGGTTTTAGATAATGGCAGAAAGCAGAAGTCACCAGTGGCATGTAGGCATTAGCGGCTGGGATCCTGGTTTTCACTCTCCGCCTTTTCCAGCCTCACAATGTCCGTGAGTGTTGGGGACCTGAGCACATCTGGGCCACCTCCGAGCTGAAGACTATCCTTCAGTTAGATTTGGGCAAAAAAAGTCACTGATAACAGTTTTCCTATGAGGATGAGTGTGATAAGGAGGATATTCTTTGTCCCTAAATGGTGGCTCTCTTCCTCTAATGAGCATGAATTCTTTTTACAGGAAACACCCTGTCATGTGTCCAATTAATAACATACTGATAACAAATATTGTGTTTCCTATTGTGATACTGAGACAGGAAACAGGTGAGTGTTTTGTAAAAATAAAATCTATTATACGCATAAGCGCCACAGAACTAGGTTAGAGTGTGTGGTCAACCAGTGCCAACAGGTTAAAGTTAACTGCCTGTTAGTTTAGCACAAATATGCTGCAGGCTGTTATTAGCTTCATAATGGGTGATTCAAGTCTGGTTAGAGTAGTTAAAGGAACAGCGCACCATTTGTCATACCAACTGGTTTTGTCAGGTAGAGCAATGGTTCCCAGCTCTGCTTCTGTTCGATTAAATAACCTTTGAACAAATTGATAATGATCCACATTTTGCATCTATTAACACAGCTTATATATTCCCTAAGTAGAGAAGTTTCTGGAAAATTTGTGCATGTGAAAGGTAGTTATTACTATTTTAGATTTAGAACAATTTCACAGACAAAATTACTGATTTTTACTACTTTCTCATGGTCGCTGACTGATCATTCTACAAACTGATACTTATTCATGTCAGAGAAACCAGTTTCAACAATGCGAGGCTCTACAGTTCACTGGCAAGAGGAAGCTCTCATGCACATGATCATGATGTAACTCCTTCAGATCTCAGGTCACAGTACAACAGCAAACAAAAACATCACACAGCACTGTATAACACAAAAACATCAACGAGGCAAAACAAAAACTCAGCAGTGCTGTATCATTGCAGTTTACGGGATGCATGTTTACATCATTCTCAAAGCTTAGTTAACTGTCCTGCATGTGTTGACTAACACAATGATCACACACATATATAGTTTTGGGTGTACATTTATTACAAAGGGAAACTACATAATCTATTTTCTCCAACAAGACTAAAGTAACTGAAAATAGCGCCAAATGATGATAACTGTACAAAACCATTCGAAAATTTGTGTAGCAATGAGAAATTATGTTCTGCTGTGCAGAAGTGATATCGTGGTCTGGGATTACACTTGTTGTTTGGCCATTTGACAGATGCCACAAAATAATCGGGAAAAACTGTAAAACGATGCCGATTGTACTTCACATTTTGATGGCACTGACTAATTCTCAGTGGTGGAATTATTTCCTGTTAAGCCAAACCATAGTGCTGTGCTATATGCATGAACTGTACTTAGAAATGCTCTTATCGTCATAACAATGCTAAATATGTTTCATGAAAGCTGCCAAAGCAATCCAGAAAACTGTAAAATAAAGCGCACAAAAAAGCACAACCACTAGAGGGCGACATGTTCTCACTAATGCATGGCTGATCTTTTTGCAAAATAACAGGAAAATAGCAAGAAGAAGTGCAAGATAAATATAGTTCATGTTAAAGTACATTAAACAGTAAAGGTGACAGTGATGGATTGGTAAGAAATAACTCAGGGAGGCATCTGTTGCAGACTGTAGGTACAGTCCCTCACAGACGCTCTGGTGCGATGCGGCCTTCCCAGACCTCATCACTATTCCTGCTATCCTGCCAGTCACACAACCTGTAAATATCACCCCTACAGCCCTGCAAGAAAACAATGAGAACAAGTGGAAGGCACCGAGTGTGCCAGCTGCCCCCCGCCACGCTGGGCATGTGCTGGCTGCCCCCACCACGCTGGCCAGTGGGATGGAATCCATGGGCTTTTTTCAGCCATAAGTAAGAAAGAGAAGAATGTGACGTCTGTTGGTCACAGAACAAGAGGAATGGGAGGCGGGAGCTGTAGGGTGTGAACAGGTTTGCACTGTGCCCAGTAATGGTGAAAAGCACTTGCTTCCTAGAAAGGGAACCAATATGCTGTGACAAGGCAGAACCAGAGACTGCTTTTTATATTGTCATTAAGGAACAGTGAATGCACTGCACTGATTGCTGGCCCTTTAATTTCCCTGAGAAGGGGGGCTGGTCAGGGAGGGAATCAAAGGTAAAATCGATACAGATGAATGACTAGCTTGGGGAAGGCAGGGCATGCAGTTGGGAGGCTCGCTATTGAGTCAGGCCAGGCTCACAAAACAGGAAACAATTTAACAACAAAAGCAAGAAGTTTATTTCGAGGTCAGGACATCTATGGCAGGCCTGTGTGGATAACTGCCCGCTGAATGTGTGATAGATTCTGACAGTACTATACAATGCTAGTAGTTGTTTTAACCGTGACAACAGGTATAGGAATAAGGAGAAATAAGAAATAACCATAATTAATAAACATAAATGAAATGGCAAGCTATTAAACAAAGCTGCCCATTTAGCAACAGTCTTATATTTTAATAAAAAATTAACATAATGGAGTGCATTTTCATTTATATAACCACTGCACAGCACATATGCCCATGTCTGTCTGTACGTTTACTTGCAGACGAAGAAAATCAAATTACTGTGTCCGACTAAAACCGAACTTGTAAAGTACATGTCAACGTGTCAGTCTGACTGAAATCGTACTAAATCGTATTTCTGGAAGTCGGACTAGACACCCAGATAAAACGATTGGGAGTCGATTTACTGCTGCATGTATACGCTGAATCGGACTCAAACTTGCCTATGCGCTCCATAGGTTAATCGGAAAAATCCCGATATTAATGAGTTGAAAGGAGCCATATTGTCACCTATTGTAGCAGAGTGAGACGTACTTCGCTCACTAAATCGATTCCCCTCCTATGCATGTACACTGGCACAAGGACAGCAGTCCTATTAAATTGTGTATCGTGTAGTCATGGCGTGGCTTACCTGTGCATGTAAAAAAGAGAAGAAGAGAGAATGGAGAAAATGTGCAGCGTTGCTCAGAAGATAAAACGTAATCTCGCCTCTCTGGATCACGGTTACTTACAATTTTTTGGAATCCTAAAGAATCCCTTACCTTTGTCGCGAAATTTGACGTTAGTCCGGCCAAAAACAGCACACGCAACCTTGACGAACGCAGAAAAACAGTATATGAAAGGACCTCGACCACATGCACCAACATGGCGGACGACGGCCTTAGCTTCCTGTGGGCGGAACGGTATGACGTTAATTACAACCCACAACCACAGTGCAAATTGAAGGATTAAAAATGAAAACGAAGCTGATTTTACCTGCATTCTTATTTAGTTTTAGTTTGTGTTGCACTGCTCATTGTAATCTTTATTTAGTTTTTTTTTTTGACTGCCATTTTTATTTTTACTTAAGTTAAAATTGCTTTTTCATTCCTAGTTTTAGTTTAATTCTGAGTTTTGATTAAGTATAATAACTCAGTCTTGGATGGGGTGTGCAGAGGCCTTTTCCTGCTGTGTTCAAAATGTTTATTTCGTGCCATTACTCAGCAGTGACCAGAAAGGTCCAGGGATGGTTCTGCCCCTGTGGGACCATGCCCCAATGGGGATGGTTCTGCCCCTGTGGGACCATGCCCCAATGGGGATGGTTCTGCCCCTGTGGGACCATGCCCCAATGGCCAGTAGAGTTCTCTGACAAAGACCTCGCTTGACTGACTGATCTATGTTTGCCCTCCTGCCTGGTGCTTGAATGCAGTATCGCTGAGTTTATCATCTGTGAAATTGACAAGCCCTGCAGCCCAGGAAGGAGTGAATCAGAGCAACAGGAGCCTCCTTGGGGGGGCTAGGCTGTCAAAGATTACCACCAGAAAGGACAAAGTCCCAGTTTTGCCGGGCACATACTATAAGGGGTCATAAATCATGGCAGTCTATGTAGCATGCCGTACTGCACAGCTCATAAATACTCCTCTGGAACATGGACTTAACATGCGTAATGATCTAGGCGTGATCTAATGATCATCATAAATCCCACAAAGTACACAATACACTTCATCTCAGGTTAGCACATCCCGTCATAATTATTGTGTTTCCCCATAGGTCTACTTTTTCATGTCACCTGTTGGGGCCATTTGTATCAATTGTTTCGACTCGTTGCCAGATGTGATTATTGCACCATTCCCAGTTACAAACTGAGATTACGTACAGCTGCCCAAGGTTAAGTATACAGTGTTCACTTCTCTCTTCTTGCTTCTTCTAAATTTCTGAGGACCTGCTCCTGTGTTTTTTTTCTTCAGGATAATTACTTGCGGGACCATGTAGACGTCAAAGCATGCCAAGCCAAGGAGCCATAGCCCTGGCACCGCTGTATCTATTCCAATAAATAGATACAGCTCTGCTGTGGGTGGAGCCAGGCGAGCCCTCACTGCCCTGTTCTGGGCGGAGCCCCGCGAGCCCTCACTGCCCTGCTCTGGGCGGAGCCTGGCGAGCCCTCACTGCCCTGCTCTGGGCGGAGCCTGGCGAGCCCTCACTGCCCTGTTCTGGGCAGAGCCCCGTGAGCCCTCACTGCCCTACTCTGGGCGGAGCCCGGCGAGCCCTCACTGCCCTGTTCTGGGCGGAGAACTGCAAGCCCTCACTGCTCTGCTCTGGGCGGAGCCCGGCGAGCCCTCACTGCTCTGCTCTGGGCGGAGCCCCGTGAGCCCTCACTGCCCTGCTCTGGGCGGAGCCCGGCGAGCCCTCACTGCTCTGCTCTGGGCGGAGCCCGGCGAGCCCTCACTGCCCTGCTCTGGGCGGAGAACCACAAGCCCTCACTGCTCTGCTCTGGGCAGAGTTTGCTGAGCTCTCACTGTACTTCTTAGGCCGGTGCCATCAGCCACGGCATGGCAGAGCGGCAGCTGTAGTGAAGCGAGTCTGATTAACGTCTCGCCTGTGGGTTTGGGCCAGCGTGGAAGTGGGAGGTATTGGAGCGTTTCGGGTGGGGAGGGGGGCAAAGGAGCCAGAGCTGCTGACTGTGTGAAAGTGAGAGATTAGAAGCCTAAGCCCCCCCCCCCCAGTACATCCGATCCCCACCACAGCTCCCCGCCCAGACCACAGGCCCGGAACGCAGCGGGGGCGACGGGCGACTCCCAAACACGCCGGGCGGGGGGGCATCCTCAGGAGCTGCTACAGCAATTAATTCTGACAAGCAAACCGGGGAAGAGAAAA
>JABFEA020000002.1:14730892-14741830 GCA_019775915.2 Cyphomyrus plagiostoma | reverse complement strand
CAGCCCAGGACCTCCACATCCAGCAGGTTCACCTCCAAGATCGTCTGAGACCAGCCACTCAGACAGCTGCTGAAACATTCCATTGTATTGTACATCATGAAGGTTTTCTGAATCACACTTAGTCTAGCCGCTCACCTAGGACCAATTCGCATTGGGAGACATTACTAGGGGCAAATGCCCCCAACTACAGAGCTGCTAGGATCAGAGAGGCACACAAACTCCTCTAAAGAGTAAAGAAGCGATTCATGGAGGGGAAAATTTGTGTCCATGGCAACAGATATTCAAATATGTATAATTTTAAAAGGTAACCCACAAGGTAATATAAAACATATAGTCTAAAGCATGTGAGAAAACTCATTGGCTATATTCTCACAGAAACAAGCAGGTTTCACATGGCTTGGATGAGAAGCATCAGCTCATAAGGACACTGGATGGAAGCTGAGAGACCGAGCCGACTGGGGGGGTGGAGGGTGGATCATTTTTATGCGTCATCCAGATAAAAGTGTTTGAACCTGCATAAAATGAGAGTAAGAGGAACAGAAAGAGAGAAAGATGCTTAATCTACATTAATATTGGAGCATGGAACTTTGGAAAATATGATAATACCTTCAGTTAAGGCAATAAAGCGCAGCTTTATGAATGTTTGCTGTGGGCTCTCTGAGGAAGCATTTGGGAGGGAGCTTAGCTATAGTGAAGCATTGACAGATTGTATGAATGATTAAAGAACAAAGCAGATATTTGCAAATATCTGAATAACAGATGCTCTTGCAGACTCCCCATAATATTATTTGCCCTATATTTTTTCTTTTTTTCTAACCATGCCTTATCATTTTGATTATTAATCTTTGACGCTCTGGAATTAAAATCATAAAACCACAATACTGCACTTTTTTGTTAAATTTGTTATCCATACAGTTCCATACAGTTATTTTCTCCATATTTTTAACATTAATATTTGGGCACTTCCTAGATAGAATGTTATCAGTTTTTTTTATTTCTTCATTATTAATTAACTGTGCAATAACTGTATGTTTCTCAAACCCTTCTGAGACCCCAAGAAGCACGGAGGGATTTTGCCCATTTGCCCTATTCATCTTTGACTTTTGGGTTTGCTCAAATTAGTTTAGCTTTTTAATTTGTTTAGGATTTATAGCATGACCCATGTTACAAAACAGAGGATGTTATAAGTCTTCAGCAGAATTCTCCAGTGCAGAGCTGGATGTATGTTGGACTTGTGTAGAAGAGTGGTTGACTTTATGCTCCTAATAGCTTATGGTGCCTTCCATTTAACCTCAAGTCGGAAATTTCAACAGGACCACCCCCTGTACTGGGGTACCTTAAGTCCGACAAGTCACCCCGCTTCATAGTACAGGTACCTGTAGTCAGAATTCTGACTCGGAAAGTAAGAGGAATTTCTGCAACCCTGATCTCAGAGTTCAAGATGGTTGCACCCTTCATCAACAGAAATGAAGTGTTGTAGGTATATACAGTCTATTAGCAGCTGTGCCTTATTTGAGATCACCTGTAATGCATTGTTATCACATGGTAGTGCTAACAATGACTAACAATGAACTGGGTATTGCTAAATGGCTTTCTGACTCGTTGTACTGGAACACGGTTAACTTGGATGTCATTCCCAGTTCCGACTTGCAGGGTAAATGGAATGTAGCACTAGCCTTCGGAGTTTCTCTCCTCCGCTGTCATTGTCTGTTGTGTGGGTTAAGATAATAATAATAATAATAATAATAATAATAATAAGAAGAAGAAGAAGAAGAAGAAGAAGAAGAAGAAGAAGAATAATAACAACAACAATAATAATAATAGTAATAATAATAATAATAATAATAGTGCAGTGATACAGGGAGACTGGGGCTGCCTCTGCAGTCCAGGGACCTGTTTCAGAAAGCAGGATTTTTGCTCAGCCAGACAACTTTCGGATTTAAGGTAGCTTGGGCTAAATGTAAGTGAACATGAACTGGAATAAAGTGAATATGAAGTCCATTTAAACTGGGGTACCTTAAAAACGACAGAAATCCTGCTTTGTGATACAGGCCTGTGGTGTATGTGTGAGTGTCTGCTGCTGATTGCTGCTGTAGAGTGTGAGAGCAGCTCCATGAAGCAGCACAGGGGGCAGCCTGGTGCTGAAGGAGCTGCCTATAGGGCCAGTTTGTCCAGAGACTCCAGCCTCTTCCTTTCCAATGCAGCAATGTTATATATAAATAATATGGGGCAGCTATGTTGGAAAGGCTGCTTTAGATTAATTTAAATGATTTCAGTGAGTTTCCTGCCAGAGCATTGACAAGAGCTCCATGTGTAGTGGTCTCTGCTTCACTCAATTCCCGTATAAGGCAGTTCTTCTCCTAAAAAGAGTCCTAAAAACTTCTAGAGATCTCTGCAAGGCCACCATGTCCAAGAAAATACTGTCATGCCCCGATCGTACGCTCCTCCCGTGTGCCACGCCCCCTCGTTAACCCAGTGTGGATTCCTGGTGTCCTTGATTGTTGTCATTAGTTCATTGTATTTAGTCTGCGTTTCCGTTCGTTTCCCCAGTCCGGTCATTGACGTTTTATGCCTAGTAAGTGCGTTTGTTGCCTGCCTTCACCTGGGAATAAACCCCGTGTTTCCTGATACATGGATCCCTGTGCTTCTGTCGGCGCTCCGGGCGCCCGCCCGTTAAAACAAATACACCCTAAAATCCCAATTTCACCATCATCATTCCTTGATGATGAGGGTTCCCTGAAATCCATTTAATTGCAGCATAAAGTGTCCCTAAAACCTTCAGACCCCTAAAAGCCTGCAACTGATAACCAATTTATAGTGAGCAAGGCTGGCCAAGATCCAGACTGGATTCTTTGCCAAAGTGATCAAACAGTTGACCTTAACTTTATCTTTGAGTTAACTAGGGGGGGCGAGCTTTCATATAAGAAGGCTGCACACATGACTACCTACGAAACCAAACAAATGAAAACAAAAATACATGCCAGCATTCTGAAAATAAGACCTCAGAAACTCCTTTGTTTGTTTTCTATGCCATTACCCTGTGCTGTGCTAGGAGATGTTTAACATGATGCTGGTGGAGGAACATGCTTGGGGGGTTCCATTTAATTAATGTTTACTGATGTCTCTGAAAAGTTTACTTGAAAGAAACTTGCTGGACTGGGGTGTTGTGATTTTGCTTGTGGCAGGCAGGGGGAGAGAGTGCAGGTCCAGCTCCAGGCAGGGATGGCCGCCCAATGCTGGGTTTTTTTTTCCAGAGCTCTTAATGGAATTCAGGACAAATGTGGGATTTGCTGTAGTGTGAAGATTGGCAGTCTTTGGATGATTAATTTTTCAAGGGAGCACAGGAAACTTGCTGTGGGTTTGTCAGAAACAGAGAAGGTGGCTGCGTAGAAAAAATGATTTTCTGTGCTACGCTGAGAATGAGGCCCTTCATTCTCAATGGACCCATTGAAGCATTGTGTCTTCATCAATTTACTAACAACTAAGAAATACAGAAAGTGATTTTGCATTATTAAAGAAGGACATTGAGAGTTGCAATAACACTAAAGGTTCCTAGTTGGTTGACACTAATTCATTTAGAAATCTTCCATCATTTATGGAGACATCTCACCATAGATGTGCCCAGTAAGCTTATACTTGGCTGGAATTTAAAGTATCCAAGAACGTGTTCGGTTTTACGATCCATTAAAACATCTTTTAACAGAACGTCACAAGACACCAAGCATCGGGATTTTGTAGATTTACTGATTTGATTTACTGAAGGTTTTTCCCCTATATCAGATGCTGGGATCCCTCTTCATTGGGCAGCTGTGGAAGAGAACAGCTCATTTGTGCTCTTCATGGTAAAGCTGTTTCATTCCATAAAAGATGGGAGTCTATCCCTCTGGCTTTGGATCAGTTGACTTCACGAGACAATTCCAGACATCTTTCTTTGTAATTGAATCTAATTCAGTTTGGGGAGTGAGCCAGCCACCTATCCATCTTCTTATCCGGTACAGTATTGCTGTGAGCCAATCCGGTGTAGCATTGCTGTGAGCCAATCCAGTGTAGCATTGCTGTGAGCCAATCCGATGTAGCATTGCTGTGAGCCAATCCGGTGTAGTATTGCTGTGAGCCAATCCTAGCAATCACAGGGTGACCTGGTTAGCAGTACCGGTTCTACCTAACGTGGTGCCTTAGGCGAGCATCACCGCCGGTGTCCCACGTCTGAGAGAAAGTGAAAATGACAAAACATGGCAAAACAATGTCCCCTCCAAGGTCGGTGACCTAGACGACCGCCTATGTTGGCCCTGCTGGTTAGGATGCCATGTCCATCACAAGGTGCAAACTCACACACAAAGGACCAATCCACTTAAACCAGTGGGGGGTACAGCCAATTGAAAAGTTCACTTTGATAACCGTTAATCCGCTAACTCAACTCAATGAATTTGGGTTTGTTTTGGTTTTTGGCTTTAAACCCCTGAAAAGCATACCTAGAAGCTGAAATCTCGAAACTTAGACACAGAGCTTTCCAAAAAGGTGTAGCATGCCAAGATCACATGATGATCAAGGTTTACACACATAATTAAATGAATAAATTAAATGAAACACTGTTTTACAGTCAACAATAAAGATGCAGATTATTAACTGTAAACTTGTACACTCAGTATACTGATGAAAAGATGCTTACAGTAACATGTGCTGCTGCTGGCCATTCTGTATGGGATCTACGCACCCCAGAGCCTACGTAAGAGGTATATGTCATTGCAAGCATTTATGCTTGTCCACTAGTTCACCCCTACATCAAAGCTATGTGATTGATACCATTTGATTCAATACAATGTGACTGAATGCGATATGATGCGATTCAAAAGAATACAATGCTATGCTATTCAATATGGTACAGATAGATTGATTTTATTTGGTTCACAGAAAATAATAAATAAACTAAAAAGTGCAATTTTTATAGCTCAGAAAGCATCTTGTTTATGAATTATTAGTATTTATAATGCTATAATTATATTTTATACAAGTTAGTTCTGACCAAGAAATATGATTGGACAAGAGGCGTTCTATAGGTGCTGTTATCTGAGTTTACATTTCCCATCGTATCTGTAAATTTAATTAATGCAAAGTAATTGCTGTGATTGATCTATGTTGCATTGGAATGTTGGCAACAGTCAACAGTTAGCTTGTAGGAACTATTGTTTTTTTTTGCAGGGGCCCATAAATGTTTAAATAAATAATCAACCAAAGTATTATCTGTTGTGGCTCATTACTGTCACCTTATAAATGCTACTTGAGGAACTGTTGTATTAAAGCAATAACATACAGCCTATGGCCTCATGCCTACGGCAAAATCACAGCCATGATATATTGGAGTACATCTGCACTCCTCATTTTTATTGCTTAAATAAATCACATATGACGGATGCAAAGCTGCATCTTGAGTGCATCCCAATTTGTATGCAGTGCACACATTTTAAATTGGGGTAATCGCATTAAACTTATTTATTTATTTACTTATTTATTTATTTACTTATTTATTTCACAATTAGAAAATTTATTCTGGTGCAGCAATGTTAATCCAGCTGAACCAGTCACAGTGATTGTGGTCTGTGTCACCATGACGTGCCGTTACCTTGCTAGAATGGTACATGTCAGGCTACAGTGTAGGCCAGAGCTCTTCAAATTTGGACCTCGATTCCAAATCCAAGCCTTGTTTTCAGTTCTCCCAGCTAGTTAGTTTAATATTTACTGATTCTTATTGGCCACAGAGACTTCACACCTGGTTCACAAGTAAAGGAAGATTGGAAAATCAGCAGTGCTCAGCCCTTGGTATAGGCTATAGGATGGGCTGTGATGTAGGGTGCATTGCTACGCAGCACCTATGGCGTCTATTTGACGCAGAAGTGTGAATCAGTCTGTAAGACTAACGATGTAAGTCAAGTGAACTGCAGAAGCACATGACATAGCTTAGCTGCTGCAGTGTCAACCAATCACATCCTGTGTTTACTCATACTCAGCTAACAGTATACCAGATAGACCTTTGCAGACAAGTTCATAACAGACAGGAACAAATATGTATGATTTTAGTGTGCACTTCACTTGAGAGAAAATGTTAGTGGATTTGCAGTTAGCATAACTAAATTTAACAGAAGTTAATTGGTCTTCTGACAGTTTTCAAAGTTAGCAGAAACACTAATCCTTTTCAAAGCATCAATGAAGGGCCCAAAAACCCAGCTGAGAGTGAAGGGCTGTTTGTCTCTCTTTGAAGCAGCCATAAGAAGTTTAATTGAGCTATAAGTAAATCACTATTGAGTTATTTTTGAATGCTTTGAACAGTCCTGTTATTTTTCTCCACTATAGAGCCTACTTTGCAATGGCTGATGTTATGGTGCGTGACAATATAGAATCCTACAGTGACACTGAATTTTCATCTAGATACTTGCCAAAACTGAAGTTCAAGAATTTTCCTTTTTGTAGGTAATAGCAGTGTAAAGATGCACTAATGTATTCATTATTATGCTGGTGAATCAATGCATTGATTAGTAATGTCAGAATCGGATTTGGGGGCAAAATTAATATATTTGTACTTTAGAGCTGCATCTGGGTTTCTGGACATTTCATTATTATTCATAAAGGAAGCGTTACCTGATGATCTTTGTGCTACAATGCTTTTGGGAAGCTCACCCTTGTTTTCTAGTGTCGAAAACTCTCTGTACAATATTTGCACTACGATTGCTTTTCGGAAGAACTTATGTTTTGTAGCCATTCTTTTTTGTATGCTACCATAGCAATGGAAGAGACCCTTAGGTAGCTGACTAGCTAGCTAGGTAAAAAGTGATTTTAGTCTCAAAGATGCACAACTTACTGATTAGCTTATCTGAATCAACCCATATTCATTGAGACTGTTGCCACATGTCTGATGTGCAAATCTTGGCTGATAGTTCTGGCCAATATTTAAACTTTATTACATATTGAAAGTTAGTAGTAGCAGAGTTAAAGATGCAGCTGCCAAAGTGATGACAGGAGTATCAGCCATTTTCTCTAGTGGAGGGAATTTATCAGCTGTTGCTTAAAAGAAGGTTTCTGAGTACCGGCCCGTGATGTCTATAACTCATAATTAAATCTGGCCTGAAATTGTACTGGTCATTTTTGAAAGTTGTAAGGTATCGCGTCCATTTAGTACTGGTGCTATTCAATTCAATTTCATTTGTATAGCACATTTTCACAACATTACATTGTCTCAAAGCACTTTACATTGTAAAGCTGAGCAGCCAGAGGTGACAGTGGCAAGAAAATACTTCCTAGAAGGAAGAAACCTTGGGAGGGACAGATTCCCCTCAGATTCAAACGGGAAGCCCACCCTCCAGGCAGCAGCAGAGGAAGCACTAACCCTGACCAGACCCAAAGGAAGAGGTCAGACATCAGACTGTACAGTGCACACATAGGAGATTTATACAAAGCTAAGGAGCAAGGACTGGACCGGGTTCACGTAAGGCACGGGCAAACACACACGCCACAATTAGAAAGAGGTAATAACACTAACGACACAAACAACATTACAAAGGCTATTTACAATGTCCCAGCATGCTCAGCATTTCCCCATGTCCCAGCATGCGCAGCATATCCCCATGTCCCAGAATGCTCAGCGTATTCCAATGTCCTAGCATGCTCAGCGTACACCAATGTCCCAGAATGTTCAGCATATCCCCATGTCCCAGAATGCTCAGCGTATCTCAATGTCCCAGCATGCTCAGCGTATCCCAACGGCCCAGCATGCTTAGCGTATCCCAACATCCCAGCATGCTCAGCATATCCCAAGGTCCCAGCATGCTCAGTGTACACCAATGTCCCAGAATGCTCAGCATATATCCACATCCCAGAATGCTCAGCGCATCCCAACGGCCCAGTATGCTCAGCATTTCCCAATATTCCAGAATGCTCAGCACATCCCAACGGCCCAGTATGCTCAGCATTTCCCAATGTTCCAGAATGCTCAGCGCATCCCAACGGGCCAGCATGCTCAGCATATCCCAATTTCCCAGCATACTCAGTGCATTCCAACGGCCCAGCATGCTCAGTGTATCCCAACATCCCAGCAAGCCTAGCGTATCCCAAGGTCCCAGCATGCTCAGCATATCCCAATGGCCCAGCATGCTCAGCGTATCCCAACATCCCAGCATGCTCAGTGCACCCCAACATCTCAGCATGCTCAGTGTACACCAATGTCCCAGCATGCTCAGCGTACACCAATGTTACAGCATGCTCAGTATATCCCACCAGTGCTACAATACCTTACAGCTCCAGTAACTCATAATATTAAAAGTCTGTTTTTTTGCCTCCAAATTCTTGCCAAAATCTCACTGAAGCTCCACCCCTCTGTGCGCTCAGGATGAAAACCCTGCTATTTGGACTCTCACCCTTAGATTTCCTATGTGCACAAGGCCATTCCACACTCTTTGTTGATACAGGGGTATTTTGTCTGTCTATTGGCATTATTAAACAGCCAACTGTCATTTAACAAAGATTTTAAATAGCCTTTATTATAATATGATAATATGCCAAGTGCCACGCTAATAAAATCACAGGACCAAGGTGCCTCCCTAGTAGAGAAGTTCCGATTACACCGCTGATCGAAGCATTTACTCAGTAATCCTAACCGAGTCGAGCCAACAAGTCACACCCCGAGTAGCTAATGCCTTTGTTAGCTGGTTGATGGTTTCTCTTTCCTTTTGTCTCGTTCACACGGTGTGATGTGCAGATTTATAACTAAAATAACTTTCATGTTATTCTTGCTGCTCTTCGTCTCACAGTATCTTTTTCTATTGATATTTCATGGCACTTTGTGTTCTCCAGACACCAAATACCCCATTTGATTCCGGAGAAAATGTTCCTGATTACCAATGTAGATATTTCTGTTTTCTGTAGATATTTTAATTTAGGTTGCCAGTTTGTTCAGTTTTAAAGTTTTTTTCCCATTAGTGTTGTTCATATAAATCAATAAGCACAACCAAACGAAAAACTCTGAACAAAGAGCTGCTAAGGAACTTCAAAAATTTTTATATGTCGACAATGTTAATTATTGAAGTTCTTCCAAAAATGCCCTATATTTGAAATGGCTATTTTTTTACACTTGGTGGAAACAAGAAAAGATTTGCGTAAGCCTAATATTCATGCTATAGAAAATAACACTTGTTTTGCTCTGTAGTGATTAGAAACTCATTTTTATTTCCTGTGTCACGTCAGGCAGAGCAGGGCACGGGCAGTAATCTTTCCTGGGTTTTTTTGAGGGCCACTTTCAGGTTTATTAGAGTTGCTGGCCTGTGATTGCCTTTTAATGAAAGAATGACTGTGAAGGAGAGATAAGGGCGAGTTCAGACTTGGAGGTCCTTGGTGGGATTAGAATAATTATCAAAAATGCCACGTCTTAAAAAAAAAATCACAATGGAACATTACTGAATGCTACATTTCCAGACTAGAGCCGTCCATTTGCATTCCAGTAATGGTCCAGTGGACACCTTTGAATAAAATTGAAAAGAAAACACTATTTCCTCTTAAAATTCTGCCGTTTTCCAGATTAAGGGGTAAAAAGAGCCAGAGAAGGTGGACTGTGTAGTGAAAAGATGGAATTCAAATTCTTATAGAGGCTATATGTGTTGGATAGCATTCCAATTTAATTGGCTGCTTCTGATGAGCAAGAAGTTGTGAGACTGCAGAGGATTTTGGGTTCTGTCACCCTCCTGAGCTCCCTCCCGCTCTCAGATGCCCTGTGTGGAGTGCCAGCAAGGACCGCAGAGGCTGCATCAGGGTCATACTGCTAATGCAGGAATCTTATCATGGATGCCGCTCACAGTGCCAGGCTACAGAAGCCAGCAGAAAGTTTTCGTGTCATTGTGGAGACCTTTCACCGGCCTCTTCTGTGGCCTCATCCAGAAGACAGGCATAAATTTTCTTGACTTTGCCAAGGCTCCCCGTCAAAGGGCAGGAAGGTCTCCATTCCGATTCTTTGCTCTGTCTCTTCAAAGAGAATACATCAGGCCACAGCAGGCCACAGCTGTTTGCAGCTGCATTCCTTTCTAGTGCCTTAATTATTGATCATAATCATCCTTCAAAGTGAAACTGGGCTTATACTGGATAGCAAAATCACATCTAAATGTCCTGACTGCGTTTATTATGCAGTCGTGTGTTAAATGCTGATGTACAGAGCTAGATCCTGATTTTCACATCAGGTGAAAAAGCTATTCTGAAAATTCATTGTGCTTTTCCTAGGATTCTTTAAGACCTGGAGATTTGACATTTTTGGCTCCATACCATGAATTGATCTCTGCTGTAAACTCTCTTCTAACTGAAACACACAGATAAATGACATTTCTGGACACATTTTAGGTAGAATTTAGGTTTTTTTTTTTGTTTTAATACAGACATATGTCAAAGGAACCTGATCACTGACATCTGCTGAAGAGAGGGTCAGATTTGTTTACTCTATAAAATGTGTTTAGTTTGTTTGTACTCAGGTGGGGAAAATTGGAAAAATGTTCACGAGAAAATAAACATTTTAATCAAAAATCCTAGGAGATATACCCAAATCATATATTTCAGTGAATCTGTGTAATGTTTTGGTAATAACATCAATTTTGTATTCATTACATAATTTAAAATAAATAAATAATAAATCCCTGTTGGGAGGGATTGGGGCTGAGAATTGAATTCCCTCAATAAATAAATGCGTTATATAAAGAATATTTAATTAGCATTCTGGTCTTTAGGCAGCCAAATTTTATTTCATCTGCACAAATATATTGTGCAGAAGTTGCAGTACCATCAGTCTCTATTGTGAGGCTTTAACATCACAATCATTCTAAAGGGATATGAGACTAATCTACTGAATGACTGAGTTAATTTCCTTTATTACCTTGAAGGACTCTATGGGGGGGGGGGGGGGGGTTCAAATAT
>JABFEA020000002.1:14469850-14502572 GCA_019775915.2 Cyphomyrus plagiostoma | reverse complement strand
CTCTGCTCTCTACTATACCCCTTTTTTGATGCTTGAATTTTGTGTTCTTCTTCGTTTATAAAAAATAAATGCAAAGAAATATAAAACTACTTCCAGCATGCCACCCATCTTGTATTCCAAAAGGGTATCAAAGATTTCTCTCATTTCCAAAACTGTGACATCATTAGAATGTAGCCCCAGCACTGGGTAATGAATTTGGTAATAGCCACACTACTCCTCCCTCCCCATAAAATCTGCCAGATGGCTGTTAGATCCCACAGGAGACACAGTATGGCAGCTGCAGGGGCCCGACAGCCGTGGAGACGCTGGCGATTGGGGCCACCTGAGAGTGGCCCAACATGCGCCATTCAGTTCAGGCACAAAAGTAGGTCTGTGCTTCAGAACCACTAAGTACTGTAGTATTTAAATATTACTGCAAGATCCATTTTCATGTTGAGCTGGAAAAAATAATGGAAAGCAGAATAATAATGGAGAGGCAGGTTAATTACTTCTTTCACTCCTTGGGTGCTAATTAAATCATTTAATTTCTGAAGTGCTGTCTGAATCTGCTGAAACGGAAATAAAAAATCTCACTGTATATGTCAGAAAAATTAACACTCCAATTTACACTTTCATTTAAGGTGGTGCTCCCTATGTGTTATGATGAACCAATTTACAGTTTACTATTGCTATCCTACAAAAATAATCTTATTAAGCCATTTCACATAATCTGACTAATCAATTTTAAATAATCTTATTAATTCATTTTAAATACTCTTCGTAATCCTGTATGTTTGTCTCTGTATCTCAGGAAAAGCAAGATGGGATAGGCAAAAAGATCATTTTCCCTCATGGATTAATTAAGTTTCACTATTCTGTTATTTATTTATTTAATTTCTTTCCTTCCTTTCTCCTGTTCTGTATTACTCTAATGATGTTTAATGTATCACAACACATCTCGGTAAAGCGCTTTGGGACGATTCTGTTGTGAAAGGCGCAGATCTGAACATTAATTAAATAAGTTAGACTTGTAGCTCTTGGTGATTATTATACATTATTTCCTAGAAATCTGACCACAATCAATATTCACCCTTTACTTCCAGAAAAGATAAAACCTGTTAAGGACCCATTAACCTGTTTTTGTTATATTACGGATGTTGTACAAACTGAATTTTTAATGTATAAATTATTTAAGTAAAATTAAGGTTTTGAAAAACAATTCCTCTTGTATACAGAAAAAGTAATGTTATAAATTATATGCCAGATGATGCAATTTATTGAAGATTTTCCGTCAGTGAGTTTTCCGTCAGTGAGTTTAAGATGATTAACGTAATATCAGTCAAACTAAGTGACACAAATAAATCACTTACGAAGCAACTTTCACCTGTCCCATCGAGACCACTTGAAAAACCACGTGGAAATACCCGGGAAAACACAATCGTCGTGTCCTTTATATGATCATGTTTCCACAGACACATTAAAGTTAATAATACGGTTTTGCACCGCGCAGATTATTTCGAACATGCTTATCTAAAAATAGATTAGTAAAGCCGTTCGGTTACTGCACGAATTTCGAAATATTCGGCAACCATTAACTTCTTTGCTATATTAATGTTGTACACAAATTAGGAAGCATTGCGTTTAAAACAATCAGGAGCCGCTTTCGTTAATTAATTTGTTCCACCCTTTAGTTATTTCGTCGTCGGGTTTAAGGTCTATGCCAGGCTCTAATTTTAACACTTGCTAATGGGAGACCCGCCTCGCGACATTCCGCCGGCCCTAGTTGGTAATGGACGCCTGGGATTGCTGGCGTCAGTACTCCTGTCACCGAAAACCTACCCGTCTGGCGTACATGCTCGCAAAACCATGTTAATTTCCCTTCCTTTATCTGTTTTTATTATTCTACTTATCTGGGTCTAGATTGTGTAAACATCCGTAAATCGTTCACCATAGTGTAAATGTACGTAGGACTATTGTGCTTAACAGTCCATGGCTGAGGAATATATGAGATGCATGCATTTTTTCCCCAAGTATCGACTTCTATGCATCTGCATTAACGGAGTTGACGTTGTTTAATGTCGGTGACCTATTAAAACCACGACAGTGATTGCACGAACACATAAGGTCTTATTCCCCTTGCCATGTGCGGGTGCTTGCACTTAATGTTCCCTAAATCTTAAGTCGATGCAGAAGGTGAAACTTATTATGTGGTCGAATTGAAATGGACTCTTTGTCTTCAGGTAGGCCCACAACTGGATTTCGTTTACTTTTACTTCGGGAGTATAAAAATACTCTGTCCACATAAATACAAGACCCATAAAATGGGTTTAGGCCTATATCGCACGGCATGTTCCAGTGAAGCACTAAGTTTGATGATAGATGTGTTCAGCTACGCTACGTTTCAGGTTTCTCTTATTAAATTAGTGATGCTTATGGCGGATACGCTCTCCACAACCTTAGTACGTCTTTTCAATAAGGCATCCATTTTGATGGACTGTTGTTTTTAGATTATCAGCTTGTAAAACTATAGTTAAAAATAAAACGTCCTCACGTTTAAACGACGTAGCAAGGATAAAGTATTAATTGCCTTTGATTTTTTTTCTCGACTACCTGTTGGGCGTTGATGTTTCTGACTTGATGTTGCCGATATCCAATTAGCGGGGATTATTCTCACCTGCGCCCAGCTCCATTGTAATGGAAGGGAGCAGTGCTCTCAGATGAAGCTTACTGTTATTGAAAATTGTCTGAAAATTCCCCGAATGGTCGTGGAGGCTAGGCACGCCTCAATTTGATTAAGTGCAATCCCTCGAATTATCTTTTGATTAATATCTACTTACAAATAACAACAACTGCAATTCAAAGTCTAATGTCAATACAATTTGCTATTAATACATTGAGGCGAGCCGTGCAAATCGGTTACCTACAATATCAGAGATGTCACGATGAGCGAACTCTGTATCGCCAGTAAGCTCTTCGGAGGCTTGTGATTTCTTGATTCGTGATTTTTAAAAACTCGATTTTCCTTGCGACTACTAAACAAAAATATTTTCGATGAAATTTAGTTATGTGGAAGTCGTGTCATTTTGCATCTAGCAAGATATTCAGCCTCACTTTTCCAGACTATTTTCACACCGATTTTTTCCCAGGGAATCACCTATTATTCCTTTATCACGAGCGCGCCACTGTCGCCAGTGCGTGACATGTTATTTGCATGACTCTTGACATGTGGTTTAGAATGACTTTATTGCTTTGTATTCAGCACGAGGGCCATGGGTAGCCGGCGTCCACGATGCATGCTCTTTTAAATCCAATCAATTTTTAAATTAAATGTGTAAATGTTTAACAAAACGCAGTTCAAAAAAAGAATTTTCTAGCAGGCAAATATATATTAAGCTTTAGAAAAGCAGCGCGAAATAAATATAGAGTTATATATATCCGAGTTCCGCAATAAACAAAGAAGTATGTATTTATTTGAATGACCACATGACAGCGTATTACACGGCTTTTGAATGCACATTAATTGGCCTGACTGTTCAGAAACTGTTAAGTGTCCAATTGATTTAAACACACAATTGCTTCACATCCAGAAATGGGTGCGCACATTAGCACTGCTGATGTGGATTTAAATGCTCGTGTAAATTACATATATAATATAAAAATGTTTACGTTTATTTTAAATGTATTATTATACACTGTTCCGCACTTCATTATCTGTCCTTCATTGCCTGGGAAAGCGAAATTTGAACACCTGGGAAACGAATGAAACAGGGGCTATTAAAAAAAACAGTGTCAACGCTTTGAAGTGCAGCTGAGCCCGCCATTTCCTATGTCTGTAGGGCACAGCACACAATGGTCTCGCTGAGGTTCACAGTAAAATGTAAAAAGTAGAAAAAACGACCGCTCCGAGAAGACGACAATATAAATAACCGAACTGTCCCTCTCTTCCCACTTTTCCTCATGCCTTAATTCTTTTAGCCGCCTCGTTTGGACTGCCGCCTCGGACCCTCCAGAGACCGTGACACCGCGGAGTTCCCTGCCATGGGCCTGTGTCAGCTCCTCGCATCCGTGCTCGTTACAGTGGGCTGTCACCTGCTCTCCGCCACAGCGTGGTATGGTACAGCAGTTACAGGAGCAGATATTCAGATTGATATTAAAGTCATTTAAATAAGTATTTCAGATTAATATTGAATTGGTGTGATTTTGTGTAATTTGAATATTATTTGCAGGTCTGTGAATAATTTCCTGATGACGGGACCCAAGGTATTTTTAAATTCTTGATTAGTAGTTGTAGTACGTGAATTTAATACATTAATTAGATTAATTTGAGAAGTACATATACGCAATTATTCGTCAGGTACCTATGTAGACTAGTCGTGTAAGTGGTATATGAGAAGATATTGAAATAGTTTATCAGTTCATTGTATCATTAAACGCATTTGTCCGTTTCTAGGCTTATCTTACATACACTAGCAGTGTCCAGGCTGGCGCACAGAGTGGTATTCAGGAATGCAAATACCAGTTTGCGTGGGACAGGTGGAACTGTCCAGAGACCGCGCTACAGCTGTCTACCCACAACGGACTCCGCGGAGGTAGGTTTCAAACGTTTGGACCTAGACATTTCATATTTAACATCACGAAATCTTAAATTGCGCGCTGATATACAGATTGACGTGTAGTAATAAACAGCCTAATTTCGTGTCCCAATTTTACTAAATAGGCCTATCTACAAAGTATTAAAATGAATATACTGTGTACCTGCTGTAAAGGATTCGTTTTAAAATTGAATTCTAGCCACGAGAGAAACGTCTTTTGTACACGCTGTAAGTGCCGCCGGAGTCATGTACATGCTCACCAAGAACTGCAGCATGGGAGATTTTGATAACTGTGGCTGTGACGATTCAAGAATTGGACAAATTGGTGAGAATATATTAGTGCACAGTAGTGTTTTCTGTTGATCACAAATAACATAACACAATCCTTGCCGTTCATTACTGAATAATTTTACATTTTTTTAATGGTAAATTTTGCAGGCGGAAAGGGATGGATTTGGGGTGGCTGCAGTGACAACGTGGACTTTGGGGAAAACATTTCCAAACTGTTTGTTGATGCCCTTGAAACGGGCCATGATTCTCGAGCCGCAGTTAATCTGCACAACAACGAGGCCGGGAGAATGGTTAGTGTCATCTTTCACAAACTAATCTTTCTCCCATCAGTGTGTTTAATGTAGGCCGACTTACAATTTGGCTTCTAATTTATATTGCAAAATCGGTGAAATGGAAATGTACTTATACTGGTATTTTCATTTATGCAATTTTAAATTAAAGGCAATTAAGGCGACTATGAAGAGATCCTGCAAATGTCACGGTGTGTCTGGCAGCTGCAGTATCCAAACTTGCTGGTTGCAACTCTCCGACTTTCGAGACGTTGGAAATTACCTTAAGGTAAAGCATGACCAGGCGCAGAAACTAGAGCTGGACAAGAGGCGGATGCGTGCAGGGAACAGCGCTGACAACCGAGGAGCTATCGCGGACGCCTTCAGCACCATCGCTCGAACGGAACTGATATACTTGGAGGACTCTCCGGATTACTGCATGAAAAACTCCAGTTTGGGGCTACAAGGCACAGAGGGAAGGGAGTGTCTGCAGGGTGGCAAAAACCTTTCCCAATGGGAGCGAAGAAGCTGTAAGAGACTATGCCATGAGTGCGGGTTAAAGGTTGAGGAAAGGAGGACGGAGACTGTTAGCAGCTGCAACTGCAAGTTCCACTGGTGCTGCACCGTTAAGTGCGAAAAATGCACTCAGGTCGTCGCCAAGTATTTCTGTGCAAAGAGGGACAAACATCGGAGACCCCTTAACAGCACGCGGCGACGACATCGCGTGCATGACAATTAATGTTCCAAGCCCACTGTATAAGAGTCGATTACGTACTTATATTTTTACAAATATTTTGCCTACAATTTGATTTAAAACCAAACATGGTTAACATGGAGAAATTTTGCGTTATGTTTCCTATACTTTAAAAGCCATTTATGTATTACCACAGTCGATGCATTTTTTTTCTTGCCTTAAACACAAATCACGCACTTTTACTAATATTGACAAATGTGTTTTTTTTCTATTTATAACAATGTAAGAAATTTTTATTTTTATATGCGCACATTCTGCACGTTTAGTTTTTTCACATGCAGCCTGTTTTGACTGTGGCAATATCATAGATAGGCGGCTTCTTAGAATAGCATGACTTTAGGATAGTTTGGGATTTTATAAATATTTTGTATAAAACGATTATTTTAAAGGTATATGATAACATCCTAAATATTTTTTTCCTGTATATTTTTGTAATTTGAATTCCCTATTAACTATTAAATGAATTCGTGGCTTCTAACGTGTTCTCATTTTTAAACTCTTAGATTACTTTACAATTAGATATCTGCGTTAAGCAGACTATACATAAACTTTGTCCATGACTATTTGCTTGCTAAAACCCACAGTTAAGTGTGGATTAAAGTAATTAATTTCCACGATCTGTTTGGGTGTTCTTGGGTAGGGAAAAAACTTGTGAATTGACAACTCTTTGATGTTCAACGTGGGCGTTTCTGTAGCCACCCTGCCTTCTATTGTCCAATGATGTTCCTGGGATGTTGGAAACAAAAGATCATTCTTATTCCCTCCAAATATCTGTCCCATAAATTCAGAGGCAAAATTCGGCTTCTGAGTCAGTTTTTCAAAACTTGCGACTGTTAGAAGGACGGCGATCAGCAATGAGCTCCTGTTTGTTTGTGTATTTTTTCACGCTGTACTTGAACATAAACGGAAAAATCTTGTCCGGATATGCTTGGTAAGTTGGGTGCTTCTATTTTATGTATTTGGTATTATACGATACTTATCGATCGTTTTCAGTGATAATATACTTCTGCTGATTATTTATTGTGTTTCTTTTTAGGTCTGTAAACAATTTTCTTATGACCGGACCAAAGGTAATTATCACATTTGTGTTTGAGCAATTTGTAATTCCCATATATACACCATGTACTATACACACGCACACACACTCCAAAAACTGCGGTTAGTTTTTATATGTCCATCAGTACATGCATCCATCAATCCTTCACCTACTTGCTGTGGTCAAGGTCTGGGGCCTGCAGCCTATCCTAGGCCGCACAGTATAACGCAGTGCTCACACACACAATAAGCGACTGCAATTAGCTTGACTGCACGGAACCGTTACATATGGTGCTAAAAAACCATTCATCCTCTTCTCTTTATGTCCTTTAAAGGCATATCTCACATATGCCAGCAGTGTCCAGGCTGGCGCACAGAGTGGCATAGAAGAGTGCAAACATCAGTTCGCTTGGGACAGGTGGAACTGTCCCGAAAGTGCCCTCCAGCTCTCTACTTACAATGGACTCCGAAGCGGTGAGTTATTTGACATGCATTCCCCAAAAGGAAAAAAAAAATGTTACGTAGGCTACAATCTTTTTTCTAGCCATACCAACGTAAAAACGAGCGCTAATTATACATTTGTTCTTTTAGCAACCAGAGAGACATCATTTTTACATGCGATAAGTGCTGCCGGCGTCATGTACAGTTTAACGAAAAACTGTAGCCTTGGAGACCTAGACAACTGCGGCTGTGACAACTCAAGAAATGGAAAAATCGGTAAGAGCCTTTCATTGTGGATTCAGCCGTGACATTTAAAACGCAACATATCTGGATGATATAGCTTCATTCTTAGTTAAAACAAACGGATTTTTAAACAGGCGGCCGTGGGTGGCTTTGGGGTGGCTGCAGTGACAACGTGGATTTCGGGGAAAGAATTTCCAAGCAGTACGTGGACTCACTTGAAACAGGCCAGGATTCGAGAGCAGCAGTGAACCTGCACAACAACGAGGCCGGGAGAATGGTAAGGGTTTTTGCTGATGATCCAGTTACTGAGCCTGATCATGCATTCTTTCCATTAAGGTAATTACTGAAGGTCGGAGAGTTGCAACGTTTTTTTTTTTTTTTTTAAATTTGAGTGCATTGATGGCTTCTGGAACTTAGTAATTTCTAACTTAATAATTGAAATTATCTGCCTCAGGCTGTGAAAGCAACCATGAAGCAGATCTGCAGGTGCCACGGGATGTCAGAAAGCTGCACCATCAAAACCTGCTGGCTGCAGCTCTCCGACTTCCGGGAAGTCGGAAATTACTTAAAAGTGAAGCACGACCAGGCGCAGAAATTGGAGATGGATAAGAAGCGCTTGCGTGCTGGGAACAGCGCTGACAACCGCGGGGCCATCGCGGACGCATTCAGCGCCATCTCCCGTGCTGAGCTCGTGTACTTGGAAGATTCTCCAGATTACTGCCTCAAGAACCTAAGCCTGGGACTCCATGGCACGGAAGGCAGGGAGTGTCTCTATAACGGGGACAGTTTATCGCAGTGGGAAAAGAGGAGTTGCCGCAGACTCTGCCATGAGTGCGGCTTGAGGGCCGAAGAGAGACGGATAGAAAGTTTTAGCAGCTGCAATTGCAAGTTCCATTGGTGCTGCACGGTAAAATGCGACCATTGCTCTCAGCTCAGCATCAAGCACGTTTGCGCCAGGAGAGAAGGCAGTTATGGGCATCACCACAGACGAAGAACTCGTGGGCACAAGTGATTTATGATCCAAAGTGGGCCATTTTGACTTCGAGTATGGTCTTACACTCAAAAATAAGACATGTTAAGTACTGTTCGTGATGACAATTCTGCACTTTTCATCCGATTTTTGACTGTATAGATTTAAGATATTTATATAGGCCTATATAAACGGTCCTCACGACTAATTCAAAATAAATCTAATCTTAAACACCCTGGTTGTTTTATATAATGTATGTGTACATATAACAGAGTTTTTAGACTGATAGTGTTCTTAGCCCGAGTTCTGCTAAATCAGTATTATAATGTATTTACTAACGGAGACTATCCGTTTATCGACGTCTGGCAAAGGCTGTAAATGTAGGCTAAATTTGTGCGCAAGAAGCCAATTTAGAAATTTTGGAAGTTTACCCGATAATGAAGTACATACACAGAAATTTACAAGTTAAATTATGATGTAATTGTTAAATAAATAATTTTGCGATCCATAACAGGGAAGATCAAGTGCAAATGGCTGAAACTCGATGTGTAGCGAACATACCTCGCCCGCGAGAAAGTTGATTTAGACTGGCTTTTAAGTGGGCAAGGCGTTGCGGGAATGCTTAATTATTCCAAAAGGACAAAAGGTTTCGGAACTGCAGAAAGGAAACCCATCGGTGATTTTGGTGTTTGACATGTTAATCCAGGGCACCGCTGCGCTGTTGTAGATCATCACACTTTAACAACGGACTCTAAACGCCTAAGAATGAATCAAACTTCGTTTTATATATATATTTAAATCTATATATATGTGTGTGTGTGTGTGTGTGTGTGTGCTCGCTGCTTATGTACATTAACATTACTACTACATGCACAAGACTAGACCAATTATTACGTTGTAGTTCCAGTACACCCACAGTTAAAAGGAAATGCATTTAGCCTAACTACTGTTGTCCAAAATCCATCCGTGCAAGTAAAGAAATCACATCGTACACATCATACACCCATCTATCTGTAGTTTCTGTTTTGTTGTTCTTGTTCAATAATCATTATCATCATAATCATTGACAGTCTTGTGCCCTTAATTCTGAATACCTGATTTTATTTCAGCTAGGAATATGTCAGGTATCTCAATAGTGGTTGCTTACTACATGTCATGATCTGTCTTTGTCAGTTTTGTTATTTCCCAGTTCCCTCCCTTGCTTGTTCCTAATTACCCTAACCTGTTTCTTGTTACATGTGATTTGATGTATTGTCAACAACTGACACCTATTCCAAGTCAACCCTCATTGTCTACTTGTGTACATACAGTACTTATGTGCCTGCCTTTGCCCTCTCCCTTAGGTGGTTATTGCTCTATGGAGGTTGTGTTATTATAATTTGTTATAGTTTTACCAATGACTTCACCATGCTCAGGTCAGCTCATGTCCCTCCTGGGCTTTCTTTCCTGCCTCCTGTTTTAGTCTGGAAATAAAGTTCCCTTTACCTTGAGCTGCAGTTGGATTGTCACTCCTTCTCTACGTTTTGCCGTGACAGTTCAACTGTCTTTCAGCTGTTGCTTTCTGCCATGCACATCTCACAGTGGAACGGAGTTGTTCATATGGGTCTGCCTGCAGATTGCACATTATCCTCAGAGGCACCTTTGTTGTCCAGTGCTGACAGTAATATAAATGAAAAGATTGGTCCTACCAGTTAAACACATATCATGTGTCTTTTTTATAGGTTGTGCATCAGGTAAATATTAAATATGAATAAAAATAATTTACATTTAAATTGCCAAAGTTCCACTCAAATCCACCTAGAACAAAAACAGGCAACAAAACTAATCATAAAAGCAAGCACAATCACAAAATATTAGACAACATAGTATGTTACATTGCTTTACACACAGGGACTTGTTGCCATTGCCCTTAGGACATGGCAATACTGGTAGAGCTGCTTTTACTGAATTGAGAATCTTTCTCTCCCCGAGTCAGCCTGCTGCCACATGCAAAGTGTCTCCCACTGCAGGAACGTCCAGTAACCAGTGAGACAATAAGAAACCATCATCACTAGGAGACATGCGGGATTAACTGCTGTCAGTGATATTCTTAACTCTACTGTTGCATGTACTAGGCAGACATCAAGAAAAATTGTAAATGTTTACCCATATTTCATCCATTGAATATTTTTCTCATTCTCCATTATCAGTACAATAGACCATGAGTATTCCATACTGTTTGATATGTTTGGAGTGATAGTGGACCCTACATTTCTTAAAACCTCATAATCAAACCTAAAAATGAAAGCATGATAATCCACTGAGACTATGAGGGTAACAAACAAGTATAACCCATGTATTTATGTATATTTATTTAATAGCCCTCACACTGAAGCTATGAAGCTATAAAGCTAGTTATCTAATAAATGCCAGTGTATTCACAACACCATCCTGTTTGCTTGCCTCTGGGGATACCTTGTTTTCCCATGGTCCCCTGCTGAGCCTTAATGAATACAGCACACCGTGTTGGCCATTATTAGGTTTGACTTGTCACTGCAATACACTGTTCTCACCCTGGGCCCAGCTGTGCCCTTGTCTCTCCTCCTCAGTCTGCCTTTCATATGGATGGGAGCAGGCTGAAATGGCTGTGAAGCTCGCCTGCTCACCCCTTCAGGCTGCAGCTCTGGGGATGAGCTTGTCTGCCCTAATCTACAAAAGGCCCATTTCCTTCTGCTTTGGAGAGGAGATTTTTGCATTACAAAGATATGGATGCTCTTTTTCCTTGAAATGACAAGCTCTGTCTTCACAACCCTGTTCTCATGCTTGCTTCAAAATGCTGCCAGCGCTTCAGCCCAGCTGTTTTTCTTTTTTTAATTTTATGTTTTTTTGAATGTCCATCACTGGAAATTAAATCAGATATATGTGAAACACATCATGTTTCAAGATAGAAATATAAATTTAAAATTGTCAGAAAAAGATCTGATTTTCTATTATACGAGAGACTTGTATTCTCTGAAATTCAATGTTATGTCTAAATCACTTTTGGGTGTATTCCTGCCTAGTGCTATAATCTTCTGTCTACAGAGAAATGTTGTTGTCAACAGTATCTACTACTCAGCAAACAAGACTGAAACAAGGACAAACACAACACTGCAAATCCACGGGGCCACTCAATACGATACACAATTTTCAAGAATATCAAGAATGCAAAGATCATATTTGTCTTCCTAACTTGCCTCCCAAGAACGATCTTAGAATACAATAGATCATGGAATTATTCTGGTTGGCGAAGGACGCAACCAATGTATCCCTGATATTTGGGGTGGGGCATAAAGAACACCCAGGGATTTTTACCGTCCTCAGTACTTGTGTTCTTGAGTATAGGAACTGGAATTCAGCAATAGAGAATGACAACAAACAAGTATGTGAGAACACCAGAACAGTAATGCATGCATGTTGATCAACACCCATGGTCTTCACCAGCTCGCTACACTCTAGTGTTTCTGGCATTAACTCAGAGACATGCCTAAGAATCCAGCCCAACACTGACCCTATCAGCAGGAACCTGCAGTCACAGGTAGAGAATAACAATGTATGGCAGCTTGGCGAGATGCACTTACTGTCTTCAGGGATTGAGGCACCTCAGGCACAAAGGCAAGATGAAAGGGCTGGCAATCATGTAACTTAGCAAGAGAGTTCTGTCATTACTACAGCAGTCTTTAGTCTCACATTACCTGAGTGCATATCATGATCCATCCATCCATTTTCTGTCTTATGCAGGGTCATGGGGATCTGGATTCTGGAGCCTATCCAGGATGCTACGGCGTAAAGCAAGGAACAACCCAAGATGGCATACCAACCCACTGTAGTGCATGTCAGGATGCAATGTGAAAATACTGGAAATGTACTGCTGCAGATTTCTGAAGATGGCTGGAGGTGGCGTTTGGCTTCTGTGGCTGTGATCAGAAGTTTGCCAGTTCAAATCCCTCAGTTACCACTGGGCCTAGAGGAAGGCCTTTAACCCAACCTGAAAAATGGCTGACTCGTTAACACCAAGCTTTTTTTCTGTTTTAAAGATGATATGTAAACACACTAAATAATTCCTATGCACCTCTACTCATACTTGAACAACCAAAGAATGCTCTGTCCTACATCTGTAGCCAGACTATAATATGCCATTAATTCTACTCAAATGTACAGCGCTTTTAAGGTCAAGAACCAAGTTTCAGCAAGAAGTGGAATTACCACCCATTGAACAGCATGGGTGTTCTTCCACAGTTGTATCCTGTCTCTTTCCACTTGGCACAGGCCAAAATGAACTGGATTAATTTCCCAAGAGATGTCACTTGTAAAAAGCAGCAACAAAATATAAAAAACCAAAACAATTGTTCATTTTAAAATAAACTCAAAAATTTAAATTAATATAACAGTTTAATACTGATATTGTAGGGCCGCGGTACGGTAGAAAAAAAGTAAATAGGCAGTTAGTCACCACAAGTTAGGCACAGAAAACACGTCTTTATTTTAGCGTGCCTACAACACCGCAAACTCTGCGCATGCGTGATCACCACACCATGCGCGCATGAGCAAGGGAGAATGTGAATTCTGCCTAATTGGTAGGAGCCCCTACAATATTAAGTGCCTCGATACATTTCTTTATAGTCAAATAGTTTATGACCAGTGTTTTGGAAGCGTTCTAGCTTGTCAGTATGGTGAAGGTAAATGTACTAGGGCAGAAGACGGGCTTATGGATATATTGTTAATGTAACGTTTAAAATCTACGTCCATTTCTTCTTATAGGCACCTCCTGCCATGACCTGCTCGTACGATCTTCCGTGTGCCACGCCCCCTCGTGTCAATTCCTCATTGTATTCAGCTGTTCCGTGTTATTTCTGAGTAGTTCTGTGTATTTAGTCCACGTTCAACTCTGTTTCCCCAGTCAAGTCATCGATGCTGTTTTATCATGTTGTGCTTCGCCTGCAATAAAACCCCGTTTTCTGGACTTCCGTGTGGCCGATCCTGTTTCCCCGCTCACTGCTCGCTTGTGCCTTTGCACGGTCACGACAGCTCCAGTCCGGCGATGCGGATAAAGTGCCTTTGTATATACTCCACCTTATGCTGCATTGTTAATGGTTACAAGCGTTTATAGATGCTTGTCTCTTCTTAGCCGCTGGTTGTTTTTATGAAGGATTCACAACAGAAACAACAACAAAAATAATAACGTTCTTTCGCGTTTTTGATTTTATCTTATAGAAAACTAGTGCAGAGATACTATATTGAAGAATTAATAAGTTAATACACACAGTACACATGATTGCATATGTTTCTCAGCATTAATTTAATGTAATTTGGTAATGTATTCTGGCCTTACGTTTCGGCTTGAAAACGGCAGTAAAACGCCAGGCTACACCTGTGGATCGAATAGATTTCCTTAGGAGGGTTCACTGAAAACAGCGGATTGGATGAACTAACCTTTGAATTAGACCGACAACCTGAGGGTGGCTGCAAAACGCCAGGATAATATTGCCGAACACGTTTTTACCCGTAATTACTTAAGTTTCAAGTTCTGACACAATCATACACGGCACTACTGTGTAGTGAAATGCCTTTGCACGGCTTCCTGGGCTGTATACATAATATTAAAAGATTAATTACGGTATTTTGCAGTATGGTTTAAAGAATTACGTCGAATGTATTAACGCAGAATATCAGACTGCTGCACACAAGCGCGTTCCCTGTGCAAACTTCCTATAAGGTTTCGTAAAATAAGCAGCTCATGTCAAAGCAACAAAAACGCCGGACTGCGCCCGCGGTCCGATCCCAGGAAGGGTAGGTTGATTTTTTGCATCCAAAGCGAAGTAACCGCTGAGCTAAGCCGGCGCAAGATTTACTTCCCGAAAACTTACCTTTCAATATGGTCGCCACAAAGGTTGCTTTTGGGTCTTCCACTACGGCAAATATATTACTTTTCTTTTATAGAACATATTTCTTTTGTTTCACCTTTACAGTTTCGAAGTAATCAGTTGACTGATCTTCTCACCTACTGAATTTTAGAGCATATCAGAAAATGTCATCACGCTCCATAAACTTGTCTCCAGTAGTATATTGACGGCATACTAACTGCATGGTGCAGATTAAGTGTCCATGTGGAGGGTCGCAGGGCGCACTGCTTCCCCTATTCCTGAAGTGACCCACTGTAGCACTGAATATGTACAACTCTGGGAGACTTTGCCAGCTTAGCATTTTTAAAATGAAGGCTGCGCTGTATGACTGTGCTCTTGGTCTGAATTTGTACTCTCTGAACCTGACATCTCCAACTCTTGGGGGGATAGGACAATTTCAAGGGTATATATACGTCTGCATATTTTCCCCAGCATTAATTTTATCTAATTTAACAATGTATTCTGGCCTTACGTTTCGGCTTGAAAACGGCAGTAAAAACGCCAGGCTACACCTGTGGATCGAGAAGATTTCCTTAGGAGGGTTCACTGAAAACAGCGCTTTGGATGAAGTAACTGTTGAATTAGACCGACAAACTGAGGGTGGCTGCAAAACGCCAGGATAATATTGCCGAACACGTTTTTACCCGTAATTACTTAAGTTTCAAGTTCTGACACAATCATACACGGCACTACTGTGTAGTGAAATGCCTTTGCACAGCTTCCTGAGCTGTATACAAAATATTAGAAGGTTAAGTACGGTATTTTGCAGTATGGTTTAAAGAATTACGTCAAATGTATTAACGCAGAGACGCAGAACATCTGTAACTGCTGCACACAAGCGCGTTCCCTGTGCAAACTTTCTATAAGGTTTCATAAAATAAGTTTTAAAAAGCAACAAAAACGCCGGACTGCGCCCGCGGTCCGGTCCGATCCGATCCGATCCCAAGAAGGGTAGGTTGATTTTTTGCATACGAAGTGAAGTAACCGCTGAGCTAAGCCGACGCAAGAATCGCTTCCGGAAGACTTACCTTTCAATATGGTCGCCACAAAGGCTGCTTTCGGGTCTTCCATTATGGCAAATATTTTGCCTTTCTTTTATAGAACATATTACTTTTCACCCCGTTTCACCTTTACAGTCTCGAAGTAATCAGTTGACTGATCTTCTCACCTACTGGATTTTAGAGCATATCAGAAAATGTCATCACGCTCCGTAAGCAGGTGGAAATTAACTGACGAACTAAAACCTTCCATAAGATGGCGCTGCGTATCTATATATTCTATTTTTTAATGAACTGCTAATACACCACAGCTTAAAAAGTAATTTTACATGAGGTATTCAATTAATAAAAAATGCACGAAGAACTTAAGTGTAGTGGCGCGTAGTTTGTTACCCATTTGCCGTTTTCTCATACATTGTACATCACATAAGTAATTGTTTATTAAATACACTAGGTTAGAGGTAGGCACTACCCTTGTCAGTTTTATTTTGTAGTTACAGTAGTGTAGTTATAGGATTTTTGTTTAGATTTGTTTTCTTTGTTTAGTAGGTATAGGGACGTCTTATTCTGTTATGTTATTTTCTTTGGTGTCGTCTATACGCTCAACCTGTCCTTGTACATATCATCACCCTTCCTTGTATATACATCTAAATTACAGATAGAAAAAACAACATAGTCCTGTTTTTGTTTTGTCTCTGTGTCCCCCTCATCCCCCCAAGATGGCCCGGCTGTTTAAGTGTCCATGCAGAGGCCTGTCTGTGGAGGGTCGCAGCAAGCACTGCTTCCCTTTCATGGGGCCTAAAATCTAAAATGTTTACATGTGCAAAAGTATAAATAACAATGGAATCAACTTAACACACCCAACAAGTATATATGTAACAGATATAAAAGTGTGAGGACCTCTGGTGTCATGACCTGCTCGTCCGATCCTTCTGTGTGCCACGCCCCCCTCGTTACCTCTTGTTACTTCCTGATTGTGATCACCTGTTGCCTGTTATTTTCGGCTTGTCCTGTGTATTTAGTCCGCGTCTGACTCCGTTTTCTCCAGATCTGTCACTGATGTTTATTGCCATCTGCCTTGTTAGACCCTGTGTTTTCCCCTAATAAACCCCTGTATCCTGTATCCTGCATCCTCACCTGCCTGACTTGTTCTTCCCCGCTTCCTGCCTGTTCGCCTAGTACTGGTCACAACATACGGGTTCTGTGTGCTGATTTTCTGCTTTATACTTGTACTTTCAATGTACCTTCCTTGCAAGGGCCAGGCTGAAAGCATTTACGCACACAGCCATATATGCTAATGATTCTGTACCAGGATGAAACCTGCAACATCCCGGTCTGCTACAAAGCTGGAACCAGCCTCAACACCAGTGAGGTATTGTATGTCATATTAGTAGTACCATTAAATCCATTTATAAGCCCAGAGCACCAGTATAGGGTTATGATGAGCTTATAGCACTAATTAAAATAACTATAAAAACATCATAAAGACAACTATAATTATATACTCAGCGACCACTGTGATCTCATAATTATTATCATTGTTATAACTGTATATATGCAATGCTGTAATAATACCATTTGTTTATTCAGTTGATTCTGCGTCTGTGTGCACTGGCATTCACTGACAAGTTGAAAACTTGACTGTTGGCTAATGGCTCCAGTTTTAAATAACTTTGTTTTTGTATCTGCACAGCAAAAACTTCAGAAGGGAGACAAACATTACAACAGCACACACAAATCCCACGTATACTGAGCAATGCAAATGACAGTGGGTCTGGACCCCAAAGGCACTGTCCCCTGACACATCCCATGGAACCCTAACCCTTTCACACACCCACATCTCTAAACAGCACTCACAAATTTACAAGCTTAATAGTAAGATTGCTCTAGATAGTTTTGCATATAAAATAAATTCTGTATGTGTTACGCCTTTCATCACATTGTGAAATCCATCTGAATCATGTGAATTAGTTGTTTCTGTTACTTATCATAAATGCCATCTATTCATGTAACTGTGATATTAAACCAGACTGTTATTGCTGTGCTGAAAAGCAGTGTTTTTACAGAAGTAACATTCATACTGCATTACACAAATATAAAACAGAGTACAATTTCTATGAATTCACATTAATAAATCTGAATAACTATAACAGCCTAAATGAGCTACCCAAGTCCACTGGCAAATAAAAGAACATGAGGATTTTGTTGGCTAAGCATTTTGTGTACACACACATATCTGATGCTGTAGGTGACAGGTGCAAGCAGATACAGTAGCCATGGGAGTGGCAGCTTCAGACACATCTAGGAGGATTACCTTCATCCTTTTACTCTACATTCTTATTAAAGGCACAGATCATTTGCTGTGATTTCAGACCCACACCTCACACCTCTCAACACCTACACTTATATTACTGGTTGGGCCACTAATAACTCATCACTGTGCCCAGTCCTTAGTGCTCACTTACGCTTATCTTCCCATGTTCCATCCTCAATCTTTGGGTTCAGGATCTAGTTCAGGAAAAACTGTCTCCTCTGCTTCTTCTTTGCAAAGAACTATCATCTTGTTTCGATAGCCGAAGCACATTTTTAGTCTGTACTGCAAAAGCTGGGTACTCACTGGAAGACATTGATAAAGACATCCACTATGATAATGCCTCAATACGTAATTTATGCACAGCTCGGTCATATATGACAAATTTTAAAAATGCTCAATTTAACCTTAACTGAAAACGCTTCTTGGACACACAACTATACACAGACAAAGAGAAGCATTTGGGCTGGCAATATCATTTACATACAGGAAAACACTGACTAATACTGTAATGATATCAGGCCTCTTTAGTGCCAAACACTGGCAGCCAGCAAAAGTTAGTTCCCCTTATCCATACAACACTAGTCGTGGGCACAAAAAAGCATAACATCAATCAGCATCAGCTTATGTAAATTAAGCACTAACGTTATGACCCTTACCTGCCTCATTTGTCTTCTTAATGAGACCAGCTGTTAAAATATAGCTTATATGGAGTAGTGTTTCATCATACTTCCATCATTACTTGCCCGAAGGGTTTTTTTTTATTTCATGAGGCTCAAAGAAAATCCCCCTAAAGTACTGTGTGATGGGTGTAGCTTGAGTATGTCAGCACATATTCTGGGGGAAGGATTATTAACGGCATCGTATCGCTCTTGAGGATGTATCATTTTTTTAACCTGATCAGACAAGTTATTTGGCAGTGCTTTTTATCTTAAAGTAAGAATAGTGTACCACACCAGTGTTAGAGCCCTTAATGGAATGCTTATATTAAAAATTGTTATTAAAATTAAACATATATGCATACACAACTACCCTAGCCTCAATAATTATTAAGAGAACGATCCCAGCTCATATCACAATCAACGTTCCTTTCACTTTGGATGAATAACTGTTTGCCTACAGATCATTTTACTAAGCAGTAACATGGTGATACAGTGGTCAGCAATACTGTCTCATCACTCTGGGAGTAGGGTTCAAGTCTTTGCCCTGGCCCCATGGGTGTGGAGTTTGTATGCATTCCCCATGTTGTTGTGGGGGTTTTCCCCAACAGTTCTAAAACAAGAAAGAGTGGGCAAATATTTCCAGGTCAAAATGTGGCATGCTGATAAACTCTTACACTAAAAGGCTGAATGTAGTAATTGAATCAAAAGGTGCTTCAAAAAAGTATGTTTATGGGTGTGCACACTTATGCAACAGCTTATTGTACATTTTTAATTTTTGATATTTTTCCCCTTAATAGGTTTATATGTTAAAGAAGAGAGGATAACCCAGAAAGAATGTCCACGCACATTCAAGCTTGTTCAGGCTGTCGGACATAGAGTCGAGCCATTTCAGGATGCGATCGAGGTCAAGATATTGCTCAGGGCATTCGGTGTGCCTCTCTGTAGTCTCCATCTGGAATACAGTAACACAAAGGCAAAGAGCCAATGTATTTCTTGACAGATATAGCACTGTGACAATTTGTGTTGGTGAGAACTAGGCTTTAGATATAAGTGGGTAATATGATCATGACAAGCAACTTCAGTGGTAGTCTGTCTGAACAAGCAAGTTTCACATTTTCTTGAAAAGAACAAATTCTGCGCATCTGAATAGACCATACACAAGGGCACAATAAACAATTTATTGACCATAAGAAGATTACAAAAACAATGTGTGATTACAACAGTCCTACAAGTGAATTTCCACTACCAACAGATCAGCATTGTATGTAATGTATGTATGTAAAATGCCTTCCATACACTTGGGTATAACACACCATGTTACCATTAGCAATGGTACAAATACAACTGATACAAAGGAGGATTCTGAAGTGCTGGACTTTCTGGTGTGCAATTCAGCATGACACTAAAGTTCCACACAGGGTCTATCTGACATAACTACAGCCCAGTGTCTTGAAATTGGTTCTCTGTATAACCTGCAACAGGATGCAAACAGCCACTGTTCAGGACAGCCTTGCATTTTAAAACTTCCTGCTCCAGCTTCCTAAGAAGTTGCCCAGTTTCGGGGTTGGTGCGCAGCACCAACATGTCATATGCCATCCACGTGACCTGGACTAAAGGAAGGGGCTGGTTACTGGGCTGGGCCATCCTCTCCCTTCCTTCTCAAAAGCATTAAAATCATCACTTCAATCCCAGAGTATGTTTTATTACCATACACATAATTATAATTTACATTATTATATATTATAATATAGTGTAATGTGTATGTATTACACTAATATAGAAATAATGCCGTGGATCCTTGATGCATTAGATGACGTATTCTACAATATGGCAATCGACTACAAAAAACGCAGAAAACCCCAACTTCTCAGCGCGGTTTTCTGATATACCTGACATATTTTCCACTTTTTCTAACAGATTCTGCAAATCATTGCTCAATCGCTCCATTTCTTGGACTTGACGCTAACTCGTCCCACAACCACAAACGACGCTGGTCAAAATTAAAACACATACAAAAAACACAAATACACAGAATAATTAAGGCACCCAGTTATATTGTTTTTCCTAGTTAACCACTTAATGTATAGCCTGACGTCGCCTCCTTTTAAAAACGACGATGGCAAGGTCATAGACCGATAATATATAAAGTCGTTTACTAGTTATGTCGTACAAATAATCATGAATTTGGGGTAAAAATGTATTTATAGGTAATTTAGGCCGGTGTTATTACTTTCACAGAGGTGCTCACAGCTGCCACCGTATAACCTCCCGAGCCGTCCTTCAACCGAAACTGCACGCGCCAAGGTTGGGAGGCGGGCTCTAGCGGTGAGGTCATGCTCGTTCGCGCCCGAGACCCTCCTGTCTGTGATTGGCTTGCTAAGCAGTGCGCGCCCGCCGTGTGACCTATTATCCGCCCAGCGGCGCTAAAGTACCCGGCATCTTTTGAGGATTGAGACATGTATACCGCTAGGGATGCAGTTTATAGACTTGAGAGAGAGTTGGCGCGTTTTGATATGTTACCAAAAATGAAAATAAAACCTCTAAGACCTATGTCCCAAAGTATCGACGAGTAATTAATTAGACATGGGTAACCTGATTTAAAAATGTGGGAAACGACAATGTTATACACTGATTACGGCGAAACAGACAATTGAAGAAAATGTACAAAAAGACGTCATATTCCGACTGATGTACCTGTGAAAACATGTACTGATGACAGTTACCTGAGTACTGTAAATAGTATAGTTACGAATAATTACGTTTTTATTTAACTCGTTACGCTACGTGTATGACAGCTGTAGACGGGGAAAGCCCTGTCTGAATAATAAGTTAATAAGTTAAAATAAAATTCTTCCTTTTCAAACACAGAAATGAAAACTGCAGAAATGTTACCGCCACTTAAAATATACGATAATCCGAATTATATTCGAAGAATGTGTATAGATTAATCACTACAAATACAATTATATATATTAAAAAGCTACAAAATATTTCGCCGAAGTCTATAGCATTAATGTCACAGTATCGAAATAATCATGTAATTTACACATTTATTCTAATTTACTTTTCAGTGTTTTATGTCATGTAACCAAACTAATTTGTGTAAGTATATTGGTCAAAAAGTAGACCAAGGCCATTTATTTAAAAAATGCAGTGATCAGTTGTTAAGAAATGTGACACATTTGATCAGGTGAATAAGATTAATAAATGAATACAATCCAGCTTCGAATAACGTTTTAATTACAAAGCTGGGATAAAATGTGACATTTACAGCACGCAACTGGTCATGTGAATTGAACATGTGAATTTATGAGAAACAAGGAGCAATTTTAATTCTTGATTCATTGCTAAGGTTCATACATTGAAGAAGATATTACTTATTATTAATTAAATGAATGGGTTAACCTTTATAAATCCACCTTAAATCTGGATTTTATTAAATGATGGCATAATAGCTGACACTTCAAAAGACATGTTTCCCGCTTTTATTTATAGAACAATTACAATAATGCTGTGGAAATTTTTCCTTTCTTCCTGTTTTCTTGTGTTTCAAAGCCTTGCAGAAACTTTCTGGCATACAAAAACATGGAAAGTAGATGCTGTGACGCGCACCAACATCAGCCAATCAGAGGAGACCTGGGTGTATAAAAGGCCCAGGTAAGACAGGTAACAGATTGTGACAGAGCTGATATTTCTACTTGTCTGGACAGAGTGCAAGTCTATTTGACTGGGAGAGGGAGAGCCACAGAAGCAGACTGTTTCCAGGAACCAGAGACACAGAAAAGGAGACAGGTGTAACGACCAGAGAAAGAGAAGAAGCTTTGAAGACAAGCATGACATCGTTTGAGTCACAGGGCCAGTCACCTCCTCGGTGTGGTCCCCAGTTCCCCAACCTGGGGCAGGAACCTCCAGAACTTGGCTTGTACAGCGACAGCTATTACGCTCCGCCCTCGCTGCCCAGTCCCCAACGGAGTACCCCGGCATCCTATGAACTGGGGGAATATACCAGCGCCTCCCCAAATCCATATCTGTGGTTCAATAGCTCGGGGATCAACAGCTCACCATATCTGGGGGGTGGCCCCACTACTGCGGGCCCTCCATTTGGCCCCCAGCATTACGGCATGCAGAGGCCCTACCTGGGCGCTGGCGGGACGGGTGGAGTTCCAGGGGAGCTGAATTGGTTCTCCCTGCCCTCCCAGGAGGACCTGATGAAGCTGGTCAGGCCGCCATATTCCTACTCTGCTCTCATTGCGATGGCCATCCACGGTGCCCCTGAACGTCGACTCACACTTAGTCAGATCTACCAGTACGTCGCTGACAATTTCCCCTTCTACAACAAGAGCAAGGCCGGCTGGCAGAACTCCATCCGGCACAACCTGTCCCTCAATGACTGCTTCAAGAAGGTTCCTCGAGACGAGGATGACCCTGGTAAGCAAATTATTACTACCTTTGCCCTTCCCTGATCCAGATAGGCTTTACTCATGAGCTTGATACAGTGGAATATCATAGTTTACGTGAATAGCTCTACTATTTTATGAAAGATGAAAACACACATATTTTCTAACTTGTGGATTCCGTTTCTATATACTGTTTATGCATAGTATAGTCTATAATCTTTCCACTCTATTTAAAACAAATTCTTATTGGTGGTCTTCAATGTCTTTTTTAAGGCAAGGGCAACTACTGGACCCTCGATCCCAACTGTGAGAAAATGTTTGACAACGGCAATTTCCGCCGTAAGAGAAAGAGAAAGTCGGACTCCCTGGGAGGAGATGGAGCGCGAGGGGGGGTTCTGAGCTCCGAATCAGGGGATGGTAGCGGGGCAGGCAGCCCCAAAAACTCCAGCACTGTGCCTGACATCTCCAGCACACCAGAAAGAGTCCCTACGCCCACCTCGAGTGGGCCTGCTCCTTGCCTCAGCAGCTTCCTCTCTGAGATGTCTGGGGTGTCGGCGGGGTCCCTGGTGGTAGGAGAGGACTCCCTGACCCGTGCCATGTCAATGAACCTGCCTGGGGATGGAGCCTCTAGGGCCACCTCCACCGCAGGTTTTGGTGCCTATTCCCCTAACTCCACGATGCCAGAGTGGGCCACCCCTCTGCCCCCGGTGTCAGCTCTCTCCTCCTCACCTTCCCCTTCATCTCTTGGCTACAGCGGCTCCATGCTTAGCCAGTTTAACAACCACTTCTACCCAAGCCTGGGCTCAACTGGGATGACCTACACCCGGGAGGGCACTGAGGTGTAAAGACTTGCAGCCAGGTGACATGTCACCTGCCGGTAAGGCCATGACGTCTCTCCTTCCCCGAAGCGCAGCCACCATCCGAAGCAAAGGGCCAGTGCTCCTGTTCCCAGCCGGGCAGCTTGCCCGTGGGATAGTGAGAACTGGCTCCCACAGAAACCCCTGAGTCAGCAGGCAGCAGAAGAGGGCAGACAGTCCCACGCCCCCACCGCCTGCCTCAGCATCAGCTCTCACATCTGTGAACTGATCTCATATCAGCTGTGCTGCTGACACCAGTCAGTTTAATACAAACAGCCCAACTGTCTGTCCTTTGATATTATCGCCTAGAGCCTGATGCAGAAATTCAGGCAGGACACTCGATACCCATTTTTTTCCATCTTGGGATAACTGCGGACAGGCAAAGAAACAATAATACTTTGTCACTGGCCTCTTGTTAGAGAATGAGAATATGACATATTTATGTATTATGCCTGTAATATTTATGTATTATGCCTGTAATATATGTTGTGCTGTCTTGCATGTTTACCATTAGCAGCAGTCATTTGGGTCAGCATGAGTGGTCATGTGTATAGAGACGCATACATCTGTGGAGTGTCTTGCGGTTCTGTAAACAAGGGCCTTACTTGAGATGCAACCGTAATGTGGTGTTAAAGCAAATAAACATATATTACGAAAAATGTGTGAATATCGATACTGAAAAAGAAAATATGAAAAATGTGTGAATATCGATACTGAAAAAGAAAACACTTTGACATTTTATTCACCATCACAACAACTTTTGCCTACGCTCAAAGAAAACGGTGTCTCACCACTAACTTAATGTAGTAAAAGAATTGACATTTTAAAAAGAGGTATAGCATATAAAGGGGATTCATTCAGTACTGATGCACACCTCTGTATGTACCCTAAATGTGATAGGGCAAATGGTCAATGCTAAGGATCTTTGACATTATAAAATACATCATTAACACATTATTCATATCATCAAAATATCATTTAGACTTTTATTTGTGTAGTCAACTCAAAGAATTCTAAATTCTACAGAGAAAGCTCTTAATGTTTCCAGAATGGACATAATTGTATTGACATGATGTTGACAGCTACAGTTTCTTGTCTACAGTTCAGTTTCTAGTTAATGAAAAAAAGTGAGAATTAAAAGTATCTGTAAAAGTATAACACTTTATTATAATTAAACTTCATCTGGATCCTTCACCGAGCTATGAAATAGCCCTCATGTGGTTGACTGCCTCACATTACAATAGATGGAGCAGTAATCTGTCACAGGGAGCCAGGGACCATGGCAAGAGCCAAGGAACTTAGGACTTAATCATTATCATTAAAGGCTGCCTGTGCCAAGTCCCAAAAGGAGCAACTGTTGTACCCTAGAGCTACGTACAAATTCTAAATTACTTTAGTAAATATTTCAAGCTGGATAATCATGCCCTTTGGGTTCTTGAGTTTATTTTCCATATATGTTACTATGTTGATGTTTGAGATGTTTAGTTATGTAAGTCATTTGCCTAAAGGATATTTGATTTTGAAGCCGCATGGCTGGATAACCTGATTATGGTAAAATAAATATGCGCAAAGGAGTACACATAAAAGTAAAAGCGAATCAGAAATAGTTAAGAATGCCATGCTCTTCAATTATTAAATAAATTGTAGCAAGGAGTCCCGACCGGATTCAGTTGGGTAATGCCAGCAGAGATATACACGGTTGGGGCCAGGAATTGGAATGGGAGGGAAAGAAACCGTTAAACACAGAAAAAAACAACAGGTTTGACGGAAAAAAATATGAACGCTGAAGAAACGGAACCCGTTCGTCCAGCTTCCCCTATCCTGCCAGTCACCTTCACCCACTGGCTCTCTGACTCCCTGCCAGGTGCTCCTCTTATAACTCTTTTTAACAATGTTTATTTTTGGTGCCATGTCAACTTTTCAGGACACTAATGAACGCAAGATCGAGCCTGTGGATAAAAAGAAGAGGAGACGGACTGATGAAAGGTGAGAGCGTATATATAGAGCAGCTCCCATCCTCGGTGTAATGTGAAACGGTGCAATGCCGTGATTGATGTTTAACTGATTCCTGAACACAGTGTGAGAATCGCCATATTCCTCCTCTTCCCAAACCCCTCGGTGAGCCTCCCATCACTGACTGGGCAAAGCGGCCAGAGGACAGATAGGGGCAGAGTGCTTGCCAGGGGGACACAATCTACCCATGTGTCCCACAAAGGACAGCTGCAATCAGGATAAACAAAGCAGTGCGATACAGCGTCATGTAAGCTCCAGGTTAACGCTTGGGGGAACATGGCAGTCTCATTTCATGTTGTATCCCATCTTACATCTTCAAGACCTTCAAGAACAAATTAACTCGCAAGCCAACATTCGCAGCTCCAGATGATGAGGCACATCTACCTCATTTGGAATGGTGTCTGTATATACTATCAAAAATATAATAAATGGTATAATATACTAATTAGCTAAATTAGGTAAAAAATAATAATAATAAATTAACAAGATTAAAATATAAGAATAACAAAATAGATTTTTTGTTTCTGTTTATTATAAATAATGATGGTAAAAAAATTACAACACAACTACCTCACAGAAGGATGCTGAAAATCTGACCTTCACCTGAGGACATTGTGATAACCGTGAATCATAGAGAGCTTCTTTTAGCCAGGCTGTCCTTAGAGGTTTTGGGCCCTATGACAGCATGTCATATTGGGCCCCAACCAATACATTTCTTATATTTTAGGCCCCCTCTCACTCAGGGGCCCGTGGAATTGTTCTAACTCCCCTCCTTTATTGCACCCCTGCTTCAAGCAATCAACAAAAGCCCAGAGTCTGACCTAATATAGCTTCCAGGTTCATGGGGAGCAGAGCTGTAAAGTACAGCATGCAAACCCACTGGCTTTAGCCTTGGGGGAGACATGAGTAAAAGGCTGAATGACTTCCCCTGTGCGATCAACAGAACCAAGGCAATAAAGGACCCAAATGCAGCAGTCGCACTTTCATGCTATGCAAATTTCAGGTGCTGTGGATCCTTTGTTGTTTTGGTGTGAGTACTGGGGGAAGGGAGGTGGTTTAAGGGGGGTGCCCTTCAGGGCCAAAGGGCTGAAATGGACGTCCATTTACTTTTCTGGTAGATACCTGGTTGGGCATGATGGCTAATTTTAACCCTTTCATCAGCCACCAATTTGTAACGTAATCTATCTTGCACAAATGTTTAATGTAATAACTTATTGTGTCAAGTTAACATAAGGAGACATATACTTATTTTTTATGTACAATGTGGCAGACATCTTGGAGAATCACTTTTTGTCTTCTATGTTAGATGCCACATAAACTATGTTTATTTGTTTAATGTTTTTGGCATAAAAGAATTTCAAGAATGTATAATAAAGACTCTCATAATCTCCTTACACATTGCCATAAAGTAAAAAGGAATACATTATGAGTATTATGCATGTTCATTTGTGTTTTAAATGTATATGGATAATGGCAATACCATTTTTTTGCTTTCGATTTTTTGTTCATTTTGTGAAAGATGTTTTACATAACTGTTACTTTGTTATGTGTGCATCATATCTGTCACAGACAAAGAGATATATCTATGCCTTATTCTTAGCATATGTGAGGTTAGAAAGCCACTTAATCATCCAAGAATATGTCATGTTTGAATCTATTTTGTTTCAGTAAATCTACTGTTCTGCAATAGATGTGAAAGATAAACTGGTTTTGATTCCTCTTTGAAATTGGGTGGAACATGACAATGGTATTTCTGATGCTCGATTACAGGTAAGTTTGTAAGGTCTCGCTTATTAGGAATGACTCTCTGTCTAAATGATGGTGGAGAGGGTTCTGTGCATGCAAGTTCATGCTCATAAAGCTGGATATGCTGAAGTAATTGTTTTTTTGTAGTTTTTTTCTTCGCTTTCTTCAAAGGGGTCAACGGCTACTCTGGCTAAGTCATCAAAACCAGAGAATGGGAGCTTATCTGATTGCTGTAATCTCTGGCTGCCCTGTTGCAACAGCTAACTCAGTTAAAGTTGCCCATCCAAGTAATGAACGCAGCACCAAAGTTTATTGCTAACTGCCTATGGATGTGACTATCAACATTAAACATTTTTTCTTCTATATGTCCTTACAAAGACCAGGATCCTCACTTATGTTTCCTTGAGATAATGAAGGACGGGTGCTTTAGGGTGCACATGGATGCAGAATTAATGGCAAAAAATACAAGACATTTTCACTTATCTTTCATAGGGCAAGCATGACATCATTTGAGACAAAGGGCCAGTCACCTCCTAGGTGCTGGAAATTCTTTCCAGACTCTGCAAATGAACCCCATGCCCTTCAGCCTTAGCAAGGCACCAAAGGCCTTTCATTGGGCCACTGGGTCCATTCTGAGGGCTCAGATTTTAAATCGATGTGCATGATTTTTGTGGTAGTGTTTCCGTCCCCTTTCAAACAAATTTTTGTCTTCTCTGATGTGTTGTTGCAGCTTCAGGCTTTTGAACTTATTAGCGATTGTGTCAAATCTTGCTATGAAAAGAATTTGAATTTAACAAGCAGATATGATGTGCAAATACCTTTTCAAGAGTGTTAGGCTACGCTGTGATGCCTTTAGGCCCAGATGGGAATTATGTAAAGATATATCCATTGGTGGAATCAAGACACCAGACAATATCCAGATATTATGTGACAAAATAAGAATACTGGAAGGACTGAAATTGAATAAATGAGCAATCAAGGTATTAAGATCTGCCTGTAGCTCATATCAGTCAGTCATACGTGCACAACTAAGTTCAGGTATGGTTAAAGCTCGACTATGCCACTTAATCGTACTGCTGTTCTTCTCCCAGTGTATATGCATGGGAGTGGAATCGATTTATTGACCAAAGTACATCCAACTCTGCTACAGTAGGTGGCAATATGGCTCCTTTGCGCTTGTTAGTATTGGGCTTTTCCCGGTTCACCTGTTGCATCACGGACGTTAAAATAAATAAATAAGTAAATAAAAATAATGGGTGTATGGACAAGTGACACAAGCTTTAATTGCGATCTGGTCAGAAGAGCAGATACAACAACAGATACAATCAGGATAGCATAACAAGATATAAAATCACGGTATTGGAAAGTTTTCATATATTGAAATGTGATTGTGCAATAAATATTGAGTATTTATGAAACAAAAAAGGAGCTCAACATAAATCTCTGACCAACCTGTCTAGGAGTGATTTAAACAGCCGTTAAGGATGAAAATGAGTATGATTGTCTACTCTAGGTGGATGCATGCAGCACTCATGCAAAGGCACACTTTAAACTGATTTTCAAACATATATTAATCTTGAAAATGAATAGTTATTAAAATTGCAAAACTTGCTAGTATTTTTTTCCTATGACAGAGTAAAATGACACTTATCTGCATTATAATAGCCATAACAAACTTAAAGTAAGAAAAAGCCTGATCTTAATCTAGCTGACTAGCGATGTAAGAATTGGATGTGCATAGCATGTGATATTGGCATTAATATCGCACATTGTCCAGTTCTACAACAACCATTCCCCAAATTCAGTATAAAACACCCAGCCTTGCGTAGTGATGTCATTCGTTGCTGGTACAAGTTTTTACGTCACTGGAAAAGCAGCACCTTGAAGTACCAATGGTAGGGTACCCTGTGTGGTGGAAAAGCAGCCTTTACTTGAGCAGTGGACTGGACAACTTTACAGCGCTGTACACTTCATACATGCCGTACGTCCTCTGCTATGCTCTGTGTTCCTTGTGTTACTTCCAGCTCAAAACCAGGGGGGGCTGTGGAGCATGTGCAGAGTGCATAGGCCAGCTTGAGGCCGATTGAACATAAACATGCAGGAGTAAATCGACTCCCAATCACATTATCTGGGTGTCTTAGTCCGTCTTGGAGAAATTTGATTTAGTAAGTATTTTAGTTAGACTAACATCTTTAAACGTCCTTTGAAAATCCAGTTTTAGACAGACTAACACAATAATTTGATATTCTTAGTCTGCATGTAAGCATAGTGTCATTGTTCTGCCCCTTAAACAGTTCTTTTGCATAATTGAATACTGAGTTTGTTTATTGTTGCTAACCGTGACAAAAACAGGGGCTCTCAGTCAGAGTTCATCCATCTAGGTCAGTCCCAGTACTGGGCTGCTGTGACTGGGGGCTCCTCATTTGGAATCCGATTTGCATATTTCGTTCAGGTTAAGGTTCAGCCAGCCATGGTACAGATGTCAGCTCTATCAATGTCACTTAGGAATGTCTCAAAAATGACAGAAATCACAAGGCTTCAAAGAGAAATGCCACTTATGTGGAGCATCAAAAGGAAATGCCTCAGCCTTTCTGTTTCCACTTTAATTCACTTAATTTAATGGTGTATTTTCAAAATGCAACATGCAGTTTTGTGAAACATAGTATCACAATTTGATATTATTGTCTTGTCTTTGTACAGGGTCATTTGCCATACCCTAAGGCAATTATTTACCCCTAAACAGAGGCAGCATGACAACCATGTACTCCCAACAGAAAATAGAGGAAATGGAAAGAAAAAAAAAACGGTACCTCTTGGCTTGCCTTTCCTTGCGGTGTGGTCCTTGCCACAGTAAGTGGAGAAAAGAGGAATAGAGACCACATGGGGAAAAGTAGTTTGGCCACACCGTAATGTGGGGGCCCCTCTGCTTCCAGGAGTGTGTGTGCCACAGCGTAATGTGGGGGCCCCTGTGCTTCCTGGAGTGTGTGTGCCACAGCGTAATGTGGGGGCCCCTCTGCTTCCTGGAGTGTGTGTGCCACACTGTAATGTGGGGGCCCCTCTGCTTCCTGGAGTGTGTGTGCCACACCGTAATGTGGGGGCCCCTCTGCTTCCTGGAGTATGTGTGCCACACCGTAATGTGGGGGCCCCTCTGCTTCCTGCAGTGTGTGTGCCACAGCGTAATGTGAGGGCCCCTCTGCTTCCTGGAGTGTGTGTGCCACAGTGTAATGTGGGGGCCACTCTGCTTCCTGGAGTGTGTGTGCCACACCGTAATGTGGGGGCCCCTCTGCTTCTTGGAGTGTGTGTGCCACAGCGTAATGTGGGGGCCCCTCTGCTTCCTGGAGTGTGTGTGTGTGTGTGTGTGTGGAAGCTTTGGAACAGACCCTTCTGGTGGGGAAGCCCTACTTTGAATTTATGTAATATAATAAATGAAAGGTAATAAGAGAAAGGCGGGAGATCACTGCGATCTCCAGTGTAAATGTGAGAACAAGCAATGCTAGAATAACAACCCAGTACAGCAAGGCCGTTTTAACATCTCTGTATAGCATGTCAGCATGTCACTTTGGTGTGATCTCATTTGTGTCATTATGCATATTATATCCTACCTGCCAGTAGACGCCTTAGTCCTTCCACTCTCTAATAGCTGGCAGCATAAGTTACACCTGTGGTGTGACTTTTTAAAGAAAATTAATCCCTCTTAAACTGTAAAGTCTCAAAACAGGCTTTGGCGGCTGTAAAGAAAACTGACAAATTACACTAAATCCCAAAACTCTGACAGCGCTAGACGTGCCTCTTAACGTCTGTCTGTCTGCCTGTGATCAGGGTGTCTCACAAAAATGGGGGTGTTCTTACAAAGGGACTTTTCCCCTCCTCTTTCTCTGTCCAGATCCCTAAAATTACAGTGGCATTTGCATAACAACCGGTGTCCTTGTCATCTTAAAAGGAAACTGAAAACAATCACCTGAGTACAGACTCCCAGTCAGTTATTATTGGTCTGCAAAGGCATTTCTGGGTTTTGTGTGGCCAGATTGCACATATTTGTAAAATATGAATTTCTTATTGCCTTTCTTAGTTTGCCCACATCCATATCTGTCCCTTAAGGGCTAATTTACCTAATAATGATCCCCAGAAGCAGCAGAGAGAAAGGAGCATTTCTGCGTCGCTCTAGAAATCCCTGAGCAGCCGTAAGCATTACCCGTTAACAGTTGACATTTTGCCCCGATAAGGCTGGCATTGGCCGGATTCAACTGCTCAGTTCCAGCTTGAAAAGGAACTGGGGGACCTCCCGACGGACTGGGGCATGCGGGAGGCACAGCAAACAGCCTCAGCCACCGGACCCTTTCCACATTTAGCAAGCACTTTAAACAGTGTTTCAGTGTTTACATTTTTGACCATATAAATTTATAAATCGAGATGTGATTTATGGAGGCCAGTTTAGTTAAATGTCTTGACTGAGAGTACAAACAACGCAGCCTATTGGATGAGATGGCAACTTATTAGTTAGACGGTGATCCTGCCAGCCAATGACAGAGCCTGTTTGACACAGGCAACAGGAACAGTTCCTGGTTTGCTAAAAATGGTTAACCTTGTTCTCAGTCCAACAAACTCAATCTTTAATTAAAGGAACACCCTGCTGCAGGGGATTTTTAAAGATAAAATCCAAAACGTGCAGCTGTGCAAAGCAAAATTAACTTCTTCATTGCATCTTTACCACTAGGACTGACCTGTAATTTTCCAGGAGAAAAAAAACATCAATACACATATGACACCTATACAGACAGACACCACTGACATGATTTACATGTGAACACCTGGGAATGGGGGGGGGGTAGGCTTAGCATTACTGTAACAAATGTATTCAAATAAATTTTAAACGTTTAATTTTTATGTCATTCACTGAAACAGACTTGGCAATATTTCTTTATTGTCCTGCCAATGCTGCTTTCCAACCTGCTTCAAGGACAGCTTTGTTCCTGCACAGCAAACATGCGCGGGGCTGTGGGGGGCTGCAGGGAGCTGCGGGGGGCTGCGGAGAGCTGCACGGGGCTGGGGGGGGCTGCGGGGAGCTGCGGGGGGGCTGCGCACGGGGCTACGCGGGGCTGCGGGGAGCTCTGCGGGGGGCTGCGCGTAGCTCTGCGGGGGGCTGTGCAGGGGGCTGCGGGGGGCGGAAGGGGCTGAAGGGGGGCTGCGCGGGGCTGCGGGGAGCTGTGCCGGGAGCTGTGGAGGGGGCGGCACCAGGCTGCAGG
>JABFEA020000002.1:14444760-14468188 GCA_019775915.2 Cyphomyrus plagiostoma | reverse complement strand
TTTGGAGTTCAGGAGATTGTCTTGACCAGGACCACACCCCTAAATGCATTGAAGCAACTGCCATGTGACTGGTTGATTAGATAATTCCATTAATGAGGAATTGAACAGGTGTTCCTAATAATCCTTTAGGTGAGTGTAAAATAAATGGAAATAATTAACTTACAGGTGCCTATTGTATTAGCAATTTTGTAAAATCTATGTGTCTGGATTTACCTTCATCAGTTTTACATCAAAGCACTGCCTGTGGTCCTTCTCTTATCTTCTTGGATAAGATGCCTTGGTTCATTAAAAAAATACAAATTGGCATGAAATGCCAAATAAAACATGACAGGAATAAAACGACCATTCCTTTGAATAATACAGCCCTACATTTACCAGGATGTTCTTTCTCTTTGGACAAACATAGATCATAGTTACCTCTTAGTACAAGAGGTCAAATACTTAAACACAGCAGAACGCAATATACTCTCCCACACATACTATTGTTAGCTTTGTAACTGGATGAAGGGCATGGAGCCATGTGACAGCGATTCTTAACGGTGAGCACTAAGATAAGTGACAGAGGCCATCACACCCACAGGAACTATGCCTTTCCCTAGCCATCAATATGGAGTCCCCCCCCCCCCTTTGCAGCTATAACAGCTGCCACCCTTCTGGGGAGGCTCTCCACAGCTTTATGGAGTGTGTCTTTGGGAATTTTTGCCCATTCTTCCAGAAGATCAATTGTGAGGTCAGGCACTGATGTTGGACATGAAGGTCTGGCTCACAGTTTCCATTATAGTTCATCCCCAAAGGTGTTACATGGGGTTGAGGTCAGGGCTCTGTGCAGGTCAGTCAGGTTCTTGAATACCAGACTCCAAACCCCACTGTCTGCATATTTCTCAACTTCCAAAACTATACATTTCCACTCGAGGATCTGCTGCACAAACATAACACAGAACTTTGCACAGCAGCGACTACAGATGGCAGAGGAACCAGCTTCAATTGAACAAACATCTTTGATTAGTCCAACACTTAAAAGGCCGTGGGCTGCTTAAGGTAATTTGGGTCTCAGCTAATGAAGGTTCCAAACAGGTTCATACACATGTGGGGCTGAAATAACCGGCCTGACTGGACCTCCAAGCGGCACCTGTAAGAGCCGGGGCTTAGGGCATCATCACGGGATTGTAAAAGGCCCCTGGGACCACAGCCTGCTGTGCCAGGGGCCAGATGCAGGCACTGCCAAATTTGGGTATCAGCCACTAATGCCTGTCCTTATAAATGAGAACTGTAAGGTACAGGATTGGCTTCAGAATACCCCACCTCTCCCACACACCCCGCTAGGAGAATATTAAGCAAACTGAAGTGTGAGCTGTTAGAAGTGACATGGATTATGGAGTGCGAGCTTTCCCGGCCAGAGTGATGACAGGACGTGCCCTCACCTGCCTGGGGGTGAGCGTGAGGCAGGAGGGGAGGGAGCAGGGCTACCTTGGAGCCGCCTGTCTGCTGCACTGAGGCCCCCCAGCACCTGCCCATGACAGACACACGTGCCTCCATAACTACCCGCAAAGAGCCATGACCTCACAACCCACTCCACTGCATGGCAAATATGTTCCTTTTCTGTTCTGTTTTTATTAAACAAGATTATAATCTGTCTATTTATCACCTGTCAGGTTTACTCTCACACCCGGAGTGATTAATCATTTTACATAAATAGTTCCCAAAAGAAAATGATGATTGTACGTACCAAAGGAAGACACGAAAACAAATTCCCAATTTCAGTAAATTACCCAGCAATAAAATTTATGGTTTAAAAATGTATTCTTTTACTGAAACAATCACACTTTTCTGTTTTTTACTGTAAAAATTTTCTTTGCATGAAAAAAACCCGTATCTCCCTCCCACAGCTTCAAGTTTAGCATCCGAGAGCTCCTCACAGTTTATTAGCTCAGAATTTAGTCAAATGTTATAACTGCATTTTTGTTAGATATTGCTCTATCTATTGACACCATAGTCATCAGACAGTTCCTTTATGGATGTTAATTTCATGATTGCATTATAACATCACTGAAATTTCCTTGGAGACCAAAATATAAAACTACCAGACCAAGAAGCATTAGATTGCTTATCAAGGTTTCTTGTTAAATAGCATGTTTTTATAAAGACATTTATGACTTCGTCAAGGCAGCCAGCTGCCGTATCTCAAACTGCATGTATATTACTCACCTCAGGCTGAGAATTATTACTCAACAGTGTGTAACTAAATTCAATAAATCTGTAATCACACCTGTTCTTGTTCGCAGTGAGACATATAAGCACCTGTCAAACAAACAGACCACATTGGAATTGAGAAAAAAATGCAAGATTACTAGACAGAGAGTGAGATATGGAAAAAAAGTGAGAGGTTGCTGCAGGGAGGGGGGGGGCAAGGATAAGGAGCACAAGTTGTGTTCTCAGCACTGTGCAGACATTCAGAAACCTTCTGACAATATGGACAGTTTTCGATTCAGCTGGCATGTAATGGGAAAAATAATATTATTTCCATGGCCTACTTTTAAAATGAATTTAACCTTATTAACACCTTATTTTGCTGTTAACAAGCAAAATATCAGTATGCATGAAATCCAGTCATACACTCATCATTAGAGATTCTCTGTCTGAAAGATTAAAAGCACTAGAAACACTGGAAGCCCCTTGAACAGGATCATCTCAAGATAACAGCATGTATGACTGACTGTAACAATCTGTCCCACATGTCCTTAGCACGCTCTACCCTCTATCCCCTCACATGTCCTTAGCACGCTTTACCCTCTACCCCTCACATGTCCTTAGCACGCTCTACCCTCTATCCACTCACATATCCTTAGCACGCTCTACCCTCTATCCCCTAACGTGTCCTTAGCACGCTCTACCCTCTATCACCTCACGTGTCCTTAGCACGCCCTACCCTCTACCCCCTCAGATGTCCTTAGCACGCTCTACCCTCTATCCCCTAATGTGTCCTTAGCACGCTCTACCCTCAATCTCCACACGTGTCCTTAGCACGCTCTACCCCATGTCCCCACACGTGTCCTCAGCACACTCTACCCTCTATCCCCTAACATGTCCTTAGCACGCTCTACCCTCTATCCCCTCACATGTCCTTAGCACGCTCTACCCTCTATCCCCTCACATGTCCTTAGCACGCTCTACCCTCTATCCCCTAACATGTCCTTAGCATGCTCTACCCCGTCCCTTCACATGTCCTTAGCACGCTCTACCCTCTATCCCCTTACATGTCCTTAGCACGCTCTACCCTCTATTCCCTCACATGTCCTTAGCACGCTCTACCCTCTGTCCCCTTACATGTCCTTTGCATGCACTACCCCCTGTCCCCTTACATGTCCTTTGCATGCACTACCCCCCGTCCCTTCACATGTCCTTAGCACGCTCTACCCCTTGTCCCCCCTGTACTTTCATACCTCAGGTTTGTTGCTTTGGTTCATCTCGAGTCATGTGATATAAAGTAGTGATGGTCAGTATGATAACACCAGCAGGTGCAGGCTGGGATGGGGCGGGGGCACAAGCCCTGGGACAGTGTAGCTTGGGGGTGGTGGACATTAGGCTATGGATCAATGTGGGGGAGAGTGAAAGACTCAACTACATATCAGTTTGCTTGTAATATGCTAAGTCCAGCTTGTGGCGGACCAGCTGACCTTTTTACCATTGTACCATAATCATTATGCAATCCTGCATAAGGAAAGGCCAATTTCAGTGCTCTGGGGAAAACAAACAGTTATAAAAATCATGAAAAATTACATCATAGTTGATTATGCATGCTGAGAGGTGCAGTAACTATCACGACATACGCAAAGCAGTCCAGCCACTGAGCCATGTTGCAAATATTAAGTTTTAAATAGGCTTTGTTTGGGCATCTCCCACAATGCCATTTCAGGATACAGCGGACTGAAATCTAGACAGTCCATGTACTACTGTAACAAATGTGATTACTACAAAATAGTGTAATACAAGAAATGTGAGGCATTGGCAAGACGGCAGAGGGAGTAAGACATGTGGCTTGAGCTTTTAATCAAACTGGAATCCAGGTTGGTACAGAACCCGGACGTGTGGGGGGGTAATGACTCCAAGAATGAGGAGATGCAATATTATTGATGATACAGACACATATAAGCAAACAGGTACCTGATACAGTAGCTTTATTACTGAGAGCTACGCAGCATAGAATGCTAAAGCTGTGTGACTTTATGAAATATAGAATAATAAAGTTTATCTGTCTTAAACACTAAAGTTTAATGTATAAATGAATGTGTAGCATAACATGGTTTGGATTGGAATATTTCACCTACTCATACAATTGAGGGAGAAAAAAAAAAATCTGGGTATTAAAGAAGGTTAGGGAACAGCTTTGGGTTTGGAGAGACTGAAGGAAACCGTGCATGTGTGGGGTGGCAGCCCCCAGGGAGTAACGGTGGACAGGCAGCGCGTGCAGTGGCGAGGGGAGTGTGTGGTGTGTGAGTGTGCATGTAGGGGGGGGGCGGCAGCAGGTACAGTGTTGACATAGCAAACACCAATACAGACAGCGCCAACCCCAAACACTCAGTCAAGCAAAGAGATGGAGGTACAGATGGAGAGTCAATAGTGTAGAGAAATATCTCACAGGTATAAGAGAGGTGGTTCACTATACTCTGATTCACTCATCCATCCATTTCACAGACGGCTCCGACTGTTAGGAAGCTTGTGACAGGCAGCTGAGGGCAAAAGCTGGTCACACGCCTGTCACTTTCAGGGGACCACAGGACCCCACTGCAGGAGAAGCTGAGATGGCCTATAAAACCATTTCAAAGGTTTTCTATAAATTAAAAGTAAACATAGTCTAAATCACTTACCAGTGTTTTATGCTCACATTTTTTCTGTGGAAGAAAAGACAACAGAAAATGAGAGAAATATTAAAACTAGCAAGTGAGAGACTGAGGAGAAGAGAAAAAGAGAGACAGACAGAGACAGAAGAGAGAGAGAGAAGGGCAGGCCTTCCTTTGGATGTCTAAACTTCTCCCGTTTTAAATAATAACATTTCAATCATCTCTATCACGCAGATATGGCTGCCTCACAGTGATAATCTCTTTTTTAAAGTTACCAGATGGAAATCTTAATACAGCTGCTGGGGAGGGGGGGGAGTTAAAGGAGAAATAAATAGTGTAAGATAGATATTTAACTACATCCTAATGTTTCCTGTCTTCCTCAGTCTACAGGGACAGGATGGGGACAGGAGTGGGGAGGGGGGACAGGAGTGGGCAGGGGGGACGGGATTGGGCAGGGGGGACAGGAGCGGGGAGGGGGGACAGGAGTGGAGACAGGACTGGGGATGGGGGGACAGGAGTGGGGCTTTACTCATTTCTACAGGATCACCTTCAATAAGCATGAACTTACTCTTTGTGAAGTGTACAGCTCAAGTCACGTGGGTCTCTAATCATATCGATTCCCTAGTTAGATAACTTTGTTTACTTGTATTTTAACAGCACCAACAACATGCAATGATTCTGGCGCAGAATAACATGATTTGGCAAGTTGCTTTCAAGCAGACCGACATCTTGGCTCTCATTACATGTGTTTCTTCCTTTGTAATTCACATGCAAAAACTGGGTCTCCTCTGTCTCCATGTTAATCTGTTTCTCATTCCCTTTCTTTATAACAGCTCAGCATCTCACATGCAAGTAACATTTCCCAGCAAGGGGTGCCACATTACACTAGTTCCAATGCATTAATATGCATTGCCAACCTCATTCATAGAGGGTAGTAGTTTTCAGGCTGAAAGAACTTAGACAGTGTGACCCTTTGCTACTCAAATCGCTCCACCTAGCATTCAGTGCACCAAGGATACAAACCGCCCCTGGCAAACCGACACACAACAAAGCACGCGTGTAAGTGTTTACTAAAACAGCTCAGTCTTACTGTCATTGTTTACTAAACTTGGAGAGCACGCTAGATGCTAGCTCCGGTGGCCCCGTTTGCCATCAAAGAGAGGGACACAGGCCCCTGGTGCTCTGTTGTGTGTAAATAATGTCACACACAGCTGCAGACATCCAGAGGATATGAGGGACATCCACCACCTGCCCGAGCTGTCCCTTTCTGGTCTTCATGGGTCTAATCTAATATCCTTCAGCTCACCTTGACTTTCTCCACTATACCCTTTAAACATTTCCTTGAAATAAATACAGTATTTAAGAATAATGGAAGATGCAGTGAAGATGGAGAGAAGATGCAGGGAGGAGGGGGTGAAGATGCAGTGAAGAGGGGGTGAAGATGCAATGAAATATCTAACAGCACAAAACTTTCAAAAAACACAACGATGAGAAGCTTTTTCAGGATAAATTAAACAACCCAAAAAATACATATTCTACTTTGTAAAGACATCATAAACACAGAAACAATATGAAAGCTGTATCGTCATCAGAGTACTGAAGAGAGTTCTAACTGTTCTCCAGTCAACACAGCAAGCCTGTGACCTCTGACCTTCCAAGAGCAGCATACTCCCAATCTGTGAAAAAGCCGGACAATGGAATTATAACAGTCTGGTGTCTGAAGTCTACTCAAAAGTAGAAATGTAAGGTTCTGCAGGAAACTCTCAATCCAAACTGATGAACAATGACAACAGCTGAAGTTCTGGTACAGCTTGAGATGCGAGTAAAAAAAAAAAAAAAAAAAAAAACACTTAAACTGCAGTCCATCACACAGCGTTCCAAAACATTTCTTGACAAAAACTGCAGACTCGCCAATCTCCTAGTGAAATGCTACACAAGATATTCACTTTCATACTCTTCTTTGGTAAGACAGACTGATCTAATGTGTCTCTCCTAGGCTTATATACAAGATTTGGGGAAAATAAAAGCGAGCATGTCCATTGGTATTATTTGACCCTAAAATATTTAAGATGTCAACATGAAGTAAACAACCATGTAAGGGGACTCTTATCTTACACAAAGAGAGTGAAGGGGCTTCGCTTTTGTTCAGACACATCGAGAGTGTTTATCAGTTTCAACACCTAACACTTGGTGTTTCCTCATCAAATACGACACAAATGATCTGGCTCAGTTCTTAGAACAGCAACCACTATAGCAAATCACTGAATGAATTAACATACAAACAACTGACTTTATCTAATACAGTAACCCAACAAAGGAGAAAGGAAAAAAACATAGGTAAAAAACTATATCCAACCAAAAGTTCCCACCTGACTAAATAAATGACTGGAAACCTTCCTCAAATGTCAAAAACGCGCCCCCTGGATGCAAATTCTCCTTTGCAATGTGACAAATGCAGGATTTCAGTCATGGTAAATGCACATTTGTATCACTACTGCCACCTCGCGCTCAAGATAAGTATCCATTCACGATTTGAATTGGGAAGGCACCTGCATAATTTATCTCCCTGCAAGGAACCGTTCCTGAATACTGTGATGGAAATTAAGACAAACCGATATCACATAATAATTAAAATCATTATATTAGATCCACAAAGTAATTACAGTGTGTTCTCTTTATAATGTTTTTCTAGCTAATTAACCTTTTACTTACAAACTCTATTAGGTGTCGGTTTCGTGAACAAGGATTAAGACGAGTCTTGGACTAAATTGCCATTTCAATGGAGATTCACCACTGCAACTCAAAGCTAGTCTACGTTTAGGGTTAATCCTTGACTGGGAAACCGGCCATAAGTCTATTAGCAAAACCATCCACCTAAGAGCAATACATTTTATTTAAAATTGACACATCAGCATGTTCAAGCTGCTATTCCTACAATTACCTTTAAAATATTTTTTCAAAATATATTTTAAATACTAGTTTTCAAACTCCAAAAACGAACCACTGACAAAATATGCTTAATTGAGGCAAATATACAGAGCAGAAGGCAGAAGAAACCAAACCTTCAAGCGAGAGATTTAGAAAATTATTCATCGGCTGTCTTCTTTCCTAAAAAAATAATGCCAATGAATTATATCAGTCTGGCTTTAGACCGAACCATATGATAGAAACTGCTCTAGTCAAAGTAATGAATGATTTACTTATGGCTTCTGACTGTGGCTGTATATCTTTGTTGGTATGACTAGATCTAACTGCAGCATTCGATACTGTGGACCATAATATCCTCTTGGACTGGCTAGAATCTGTGTTTGGCATTAAGGGGAAAGCCCTCTCTTGGTTAGAAGACTGTCTACGAGATTTACTTATGCTAAACAGAAAAAACAGAAGTACTGCTAGCTGATTCCAAGGCTGTTCAAAAAAAGTTTAACAACCTCAACCTTGGTGGTCTTCCTACCTAACCCTACAGAACACAGCCAAGCTTCAAAAGATGCTCTCTGTTCATGAGGAAGAAAAATTAATACATGTGCTTCGAACTTCCAGACCGGACAACTGTAATGCCATCCTTTCTAACTGCCTATCCGGATGCTTACATAAACTTCAGCTAGTACAAAATGCAGCAGCCAGAGTTCTTACAAACACTAAAAAATGTATCATACTAGCCCTGTTCTATGCTCACTTCACTTGCATCCAGTTAAGTCTCGTATTGACTACAAAATACTGCTATAACTTATAAAGTACTGACTAGCCTTGAACCAGACTACCTTAGAGATCAACTGGCCTGTTACAATCCTCCTCGCTTGCTTCGATCTCAAGGAGCAGGATATCTATTAGTGGCTAGAGTAGAAAGAACTATGGCAGGACATGTAGCCAAATATTAACACTGCTGTATGTACATTTTTGAGCCAGCAATTTCATAATTTTTTTCTGTTAACCCATAATAAAGTCATTAAAGAACCAAACTTCATGAATGTTTTTTGTGACAAAGAAGTATCTGTTCCAATCACTCTATCAGAGAAAAATAAGTTTTAGAAATAACGGGAAACGCAAGAGAGCCATGATATTATGTTCTTCACAAGTGTATGTAAACTTTTGACCACAACTGTACATACTGCACTCACCTAACTGTTTGCACTGCCTCTAGTCTCCCCTACTTTGAATTACACATTTTATCCCCCCTACTCCTCCTGGGGTGTGCAGCCTGGAGACCCCAAATTATACAGATATTCTGCCTACCCTACTACCTGCAACATCTCCACTATCTGTGGCATCTTTTTGGCCTGCTGGCCCTTCTGCCTCTAACGTCTCTCCTGTAGGCCTGGGTGTCGTACCACTGTTTGTCCTGCTATCTGAAACAGCACCAGCACCTGCCAGCGCCCCCACATTGAGACTCAGATATTAAATGAGGACAGTGTGAATTCACCATCTTGCCCATTTGACTCTCTCTGATGCCCCCTGGAGTCTGGTTCCTCCCAAGGGTTCTTCCTTCTAGGGAGTTTTTCTTGCCATTGTCGCCTCTGGCTGCTCAGTGGGGGCTTTGGGCAGGGATAATGGCAAGTGCTTAAAAGCCGCTATACAAATAAAATTTAATTTAAAAGAATCATGACAAAATTTTAGATTTAATGTTTCCATGTTCAGTGCCTCCTCCACACCTGCATATTTTATTCCAACTTAATTATGATTGCCTGCACAACAAATTCTGAGCACAACTTCACTTTTAGGGGCCTGTACATAGGTAGTGCATGGCTCAGCGGGTTCGGAGGTCGTACCTGTGAATAGGTAACTGGTTTGAATCCTCGGTCCGTCAGAGTGATGTCACTGCTGGGTCCATGAGCAAGGCCCAATTATTCCAGGGACTGGATGCCCTTACCTCTCAATTTTGTAACTTTGGATAAATGTCTCAGCTAAGTAAAGTAAGAGTAATGTCTGCAACAAAAACATCTTAAAATAAAATTTCAGATGTAATTGCAATCTAATAATTCGTTACTGAGATGACAATTTTACACAAATGAATGATTATACTTCTTACACCTGAATCCAGTGCCCATTTTTACTGCATTATTTTCAACATCCAGTGACTGGTGCCGATGAGAACTTCAAATCCCTGAATTAGGTCAGAGGAAGCTGGTAAATTACACAAAGTAAACAGGCTCACAACAAATCATTTCTACTGTCGATTTGTTTTTTTTTTATTACGTTAGTGGGAGCTGCAAACAGACAAACTAACCAAAACACATAAGCCAAGTACTCTACGGGCCACCAGCTTGTATCATGTCACATAACATAAGCATCAAATCACAAAAGGAAACACTGATACATCTGTATATACACAACAGATTCCTGTCTCCTCAATTTTAATACAAAAATAACAAATAGTCTAAAAGGGCCTCACTTAAACAGGCCCACCTCTAAGTTCACATCCTCTCTCAGTCTCTGAACAGCGTTTCCTGCTGTCAGAGTAGAGCAGATGTGATGAGTCTGCCTGCATGGTCAATAGGTGTCAAGAGTCCGAAAGGCTGCACAGCCGCCTTGATAGGGCTCCCAGAGTCTCACAGAGGCTTCGGCAGGGCTGACACCTCCTCCAGACACTCATCATAAGCCTCCTGGTAATCTTCATGAGGCTTTATCATGATCACGCAGGTGGGCCGCTTGGAGCCAGCTGAAGAGCCCAAGTCCTACAGAAGCAACAAACCAGAAAAACGTTCACTGGTTGTCCATTTCCTAGAGGTAAAAGAGCACTGTGATAATTAACAGAGAAACTACTGATAAGGCTTTGGGAATCAAGGCCCTAATGTTCTCTCTTTGTAGAAACACCAGTACATTTCTGTCCACTAACATGTGAAGGTAGTTTGGCTTGTAAAAAAAAAAAATCAATATAGGGCAAACACTCACCACTTTAGAGGGTATGTAAGCATAAGGAAGATTCCTGTCTTCACACATTATCGGCAGGTGGCAGTATACGTCAATCGGCAACGTATCTCCAGCAAGCACCACAATTCTATAGAAGCACGAATTTCCCCATCAGTGGAAATACATTAAACCGTGTCTGCAAAGTATAGACGCCGGTAGATGCATGGCTTACCCTTTCTCGCCCTTATTAATGAACTTCTGCACTTCTTTAACTCCCCTGCGGATCTGTTTCACTTTGGCGGCTGAGGAGAAAACATTAAAATACAAAGTGATTCGCCGAAATTTAAACTGCAACGGAAGTTTGATCCTTCACAACCAACTGAAATAAGATGAAAAACGCATTTTCAAGAATTTAACCATTCCAGGCAACGAAAGTTGCATCAATGCCCAGAGCGGCTGGACTCGAACTGATAAAACACGAACCATATTGTACCTTTTTTGACACACTTGTAGAGCTTTTTGCTGAGTTTTCTTGGGGCTAGTGGCTGGGCAATGGGATTAATGTGAGCGATAAGTTCTTGATACGATTTCTCCGTTCCGACTGCCTCTTCCTCCGTCACCGTCTTCTCCTTCTTTGTCTTTGTCATGTTTACGTTTCTTACTAACTTTACGGCCTAAAAGATCGTACAAGAGTGCCCAGGCACAGAAAGAAAGCGTGATTCGCACGCTGCTCCCTTCGCCAATTGCAGTGACGTCACTTCCGTCTTCGGCTACATTTTCTTCTTCTTAGTTGACTGAATACAGCCTCCTATTGTGTGCTGCTGCCCCCTAGAGGTACAAATGAACACAACAATAACAACGTTACACTAGTAACAATATTGTGAAGTATCAAACACATGGAGTGTGTATAACGTGTATAAACACAAATATGTGTTTCAGATCAATACTGGATTGAGTTGTCTCACAACTTCTCACAATAAACATGATACATTGAATGTACATACAGTCGATTTATTTTGTGTTAGATGTGTATATTTCTGTACACGATATGCGTCAAACACAAATTTTTACTGTCATTTGAATCATGGATTTTTATCATCATTAAAGAAAAATAAAAGTATAAGAAAACATTTTCGTAAACTAAAATAAAATACGAAAATAAAATAACAAATGTCCAATACTTTACGTTTCCGTTTTTAATATTATACTAACTTGGTTGCCAACTTAGGCCAGCTGGCAGGTTGTGATATTTCAATTAGAGACGAGTCTACCCACACATGCACTGTCATTTACATACATGTAACAGTTTTATTAGCTTCCAAATAGTCTGTAGGGTCTGAAATTTGCCCCAGTGATTTTAATGTAGCTAATTTTAGGTTTATAATGGAATTTTACTTTTGATATTTGTATTTTCTTGTCGTTTATTCGTGCAGTCACCGTGGGGCTGAGAGAAAGGGAAAATCGATCTTTGGTTTGTCCTGAACATATGGCAGAATTCACAAATAAAGACTTTGACTTGACCAATATAGATTTGCCATAAGATTTATTGCCTGAGCGTGAGTCTGAAAGCCTGAGTGTCACGTCTGATGCCTGAGAGAAAGATCATTCAGTATTCAGGTAACTTTATTTCTCCGAGAAGGACCTGTATAGTATTATTGTTACGAACCAGCAAAAGGCCGTAGTATAAAAGGGAGGGAAACGCAGACGAAGTAGACTCAGGAGTAGGGTATTTATTAACAAAACAAACGTAAAAGGGTGACAAACACAAAGCCCAGCGATCGGCCTAAACCAGGCGGGGACAGACTCAGACAGAAGGGTGGACCGGCTCCCCGAACGGCGCCTCTCTCTTGGAAACACACACACCTGCCACCAAATTGCTAAAACTTCAACTGAAACTAAATATATAAAAACTAAACAGGATACCCATCCATGTTCTGAAACTCGCGGGGAATCCGGAGACTATCCCAGAGACTACGGATGCAGGACAGGGAACAATCCAGGCTGGGGCGCCAACCCATCACAGGGCACACTCACCTATGGGCAATTTGGCAACTCCAATTAGCCTGATCATGTTTTGAAATGTGGGGGAAACAAAAATACGCAGAAGAAACCTAGAATATATATAGAACTAAAATTAAAAAATATAATAAGACAGGTCTGCGCAAATAGGCCATCTAATTTCTGCCATCGTGCCCGCGTTATTCAGTTAGATTTTCAGCCCGGCCACTAGGTGGCGGTATGTCCTTCGGAGCCGCCGCGTCATCACGTAGACCAATAAGGAAACGGCACCCTGTTTAAAAAAATCACCCCCCGCGCAACTTGTTTCTGTTGGAGCCTTGGTGCCTGTTTTTTTTCTGGAGAGCGGTGATACTTCCAGCGTTTACAGGCTCGACAGTGTTCTGTAGTATCTGGTACGTTATTCTGCGGAGTCATCATTTTATCCGATATGTTTGCGAGTTTTTTCCGTTAATTCCCGATCTGTCCGCCAACGTGGTAACTTTTCGTAGCGGTTTGCTTCATCCAGCCGTTTTCCCTGAAGATGGCCACTGTGATCTGCGCTGACAAAGAGAACGGCAGCGTCCCTGCAGCTGCCCCCTCCAAGCTGCGGGACCGTTTGCAGTCAGCGCCCGGTGAGTCCCCCTCCCCCAGTAATTGTCGTAGTTGACTGGAAATATGGGGGCGATTTGCTTTGCTCGTTCCGTCGTCGGGGTAAAACCGATATTGCCGTCTGATTGGTAATCAGATTTATGTCCTATAACCTGTTACTTCTGACATTTATCATTTGTATAGTTGCCACCTCTGTGCTGAAATTTTAAATTTATTTCTGAAGGACATTTCACACAACAGCAGATGAAATGAAGTGCTGTACAATCAAAATGGAAAACGCCCAAGACGCCTCATTGACATCCCGTGTCCCGTAAATTAAATTGGTCTTTCTCCAGAACATACCACCAAAATCCGTGTTGGTCCAGAAAAAGTCTGGACTGGTGGCAATCGTATTCATTCAGTCATAACTTCCGGATTATTGTACTTGCAACATCGCCCCCCCGATTCTTAAACTAGTTATTGTACTGCGAGTCTGATGGCATCCTTTAACACGCTGTAACGCCACAGGGTCCTCAAGGAACCGTCACTGCGGGCTAAGCATTGTTTCGGAACCGAAGTGCCCTTGAGACCCAGAGTGATTCTCCCACGGTTTTGCATGGTATTGCAGGCTACTTGCACTCCAGCAGGTCCCTGAAGACCCCCTTTTCCAAAAAGCTGCAGATGGCTCCCCAATTGCAGTCAGGTCGAAAGGCTCTGGGGGCTGTCAACAAAATATCCTCCACTCTGTCAGCCTCTGCCCAGAAAAGCAAACCTTTGGCCGTACAAGCAGTAAGTAGGGTTGGGGGTTGGGTTCATCCCTCTCCTCCTGAACAAACAACATTTAATTTCCTTTCTTTTCCCAGCAAGCTGAAATAAAAGCAAAGACTCAGAAAAGTGATGTGGAATACCCAGAGATGGAGAAGTTCATCCCGTACAACCCACTTGGTAAATGACCTGTGGTTGCATTAATGGTGTGGGTTTGTGTGCAGTATTGGGAATAATGGTGAATGGATTGTACCACAAACTGATTTGGTGTCCTGGTGGTGCAGACTTTGAGAGCTTTGAGGTGCCAGAGGAGATCCACCTCAGTCACCTCTGCCTGGCAGGGCTGGGGCGTATCCCTCTGCCCCAGGATCTTCCTGAAGATGATCTGAACATACCGGACATCCACGTGGAGATGTACTCCTCAGTGAGCACAAGTGGTGGTACGTGGCATGACGATGCATGGCTGTTTATGGAGAATGGCTGTCAGTTAGTGGCTTTTCCCTCTTTTTCAGGTTTGTCTGCAGAACTCAGCTCCTTCCTCCAGTCAATCAATGAGCTAATGGTAGACATGCCTCCAGAGATGGACTGATGAATCCTTTCAAATCTTTACAAAAGTTTTTTTGCAAGTTTTTATATGAATAAACTCAATTCTGTCTGAATTGTGTTAAGGCACTGCTAGTACTTTTGAGCAGATAAACATGCCTATGGTAGATCAGTAACAGTTGTCCCACCCCCTTGGCCACCTGCATAGTAGCTGCAAAGGGTTCTACACTTTCCAACTGAAGCACTGTATGGACTTTGTGTGTCTCATGGTGGGTGGTTCATTGCCTCAGAATAAGTCACAGCTGTAGGCCTTCAGTTTATTCAAGGTGCCAGTTAACAAGTCAGTCAAACCACTCGGGCACCGGCCATGCAGTGAGCTCACACCTCCTGGGTCTGTGTCACAGTCCAATTCTACATTCCATACTGATGCCACACATCACCCCTGGCTCTGAATGCAGTTAAACTTCCCACACCGTGCCTAAGTAAAGGTTTTTGGAGCACTGCATGTAAGACACCAGAACTCTGACAAGGTGCCCAGATTACATGATCCATCATAACAGTACGAGACAGGCCACATGGTTATAAGCTTGCAAAAATTGATCAGAATTTAAAACAAAATATATGAATCCACTAGTCAAACTAAAATAAATATACAAACTGTACAAAACATGAAAAATATTAAATGAAATATACTGTCTGAAAGCAGCTGTGAGGAAACAGTACCACTGTGATCAGAAATCACATTGGGCATCACCGCGAAGTAACACCTACAGATAGACCGACCAAAGAGGTCACTGTTCCTGTGTCTGCATGGCGATGCCTACATGGGCGTGCCGGATGGTCCGCCCATGGAGACTATACCCATGCTGCTTCACAACGGCAACACTGCCAGGCTTCACGCCCTCCGCTGCCACGTGGCAGACGATTTCGTGCTGGTAGGGGTCGTATGACCCCCCAATGGGGGTCATTTTCTCAAGGCCGTGTTTGGTAAAGATGCACTGCAGCCGGTCCAGTGCATGTGTCACATCCTTAGACGGCAGCAGGCTGTCCTCTAGCACCAGTTGCTCGGGTGTGAAATTCTTCGTTGCCTGCTCCAGGAGATCAGCCACCTCCACCAGGTCCCGGCAGAAACTCTGAATGCCTGTAGAGCAGAACGGAATAAAGAGCAAAGCAAAGACATGTCACTCCAGGAAGTGGATAGTAAGCAAACAGGAAACTATGGATGTGAATTCTACTAATCTTTATTGCTGAAGTACCAACAGGTGGAGGGCTTGATGTGCTTCAGGTATCAACATACAAAATGGATTAAACTGATGTTTTAATGGCGCCCCTAAGGCAGACCATTTCATTTGTCCTGAGATCCCACCCATTGTTCACGATTGGCTGACAGACAACTGATGCCCTGGAGTTGGCCATTAGGACTAATTATGCAGTTACTAGCATGCATCTTTAAATAGTATAAATCAATGTGTATCCAGCAATCCATCCATTTTCTGAAACCACTCATCTTATTCAGGATCACAGGAGGAGTGTTCATTTTGACAGCAAATTTTTATTTAGTTTTCGTCATAGTATTTTGACTCTAAAATGTAATTTAGTTTGTCATAATTTAGTCATCTAAATTGTTTCAGTTTTAGTCTAGTTTTAGTCAACTAAACATAAGATTAGAGTCGACTAAAATTAAACCTGCAATGTATAATGTTTAAAGTTTCCCTCCGATTTCTGAAAGTCATTATGTTCACCAAGATGAAATGAAAGCAATGTTAAGGGATGGTGTAAAGGTCTGACTGTGCAGTACACAAATACACAGATTTCACTCTTATTTGAAACAGGAACTTATGTTTATTTATCCAGAAACTGAGTAAAGTAAAATTAGTAGTGCCATTAAAACAGAAAAAAATCACTTCAAAGAAAAAGTGCACAGGCTATAATACCAACAGGGCTGCGCTCTCTCAATATTAAAATGAAAACGATGACAAAATTAACACTGTATGCCATTGGCTGAGGGCGCAAGGTGGGGAACAACCCAGAATGGTGTGCCAACCCATTGCGGTAATATGTGTATTCCTATGTTAATATTCAATGTTTTAGCTGTATACTGTTTGCAGTGGGATGTGTGTTTTGTTAGCGTGTTTCTGCAAGTGCTTTTTTGGAGCAGAATGGACGTGGAGCTTCGCTTTTGGGTGCAGTTCCCTTAAATATTATATTTCAGCTCTGTCATTTCACCAATTCTCACCAAAGATTTTGGCATCTTCAACAAACTTCCGTGTTCTTCTTCGAACCATGTCAGAGTCTGCCAAGGCTTTCGTGTACCTCTCCTGAAACAAAGGGAGTCATCTTTGAGATCTTTGTTACAGGGGAAAAAAAAAAACATTCACGGTTGTGTTTTTTATTGGTATGTAAAAGACAAAAGTATCATTGCAATAAGCAAAAACCAAAAGCAACAGAAAGCAGTGTCTGTGGTATTGTGTGATACGCCGTACATGTTTCTCTTACAGTCAGATCACGGACTTGCGCCTCCAGCTTGCTGGCTCGTATCTCGAGGATTCGCACTTCAGCCACTGAGTGGCTCCTGTCGTCCACATGCTCATCGCCGTGGAGATCATCACCCGTGCTGCGCTGCTGGGCTGCAGTGCTGTACGGGTGCAGCACAGCCCTGGAGAGGCGAGAAGCTGAGTTGTAAGAGCATGCGCACAACGACAAAGGTGACTAACTTTAAATTGGTAATCTTCAGCCAAATTTCCAAATGATTTTCTGAATTTTGATCAATGAATAACGAGAATGTTAAAGAATTTTGTCTAACATTTCAAAATGCAGACACGGATTCTCTTAAGCACAAAGTAAAGCTCGACAAGTAATAATCAGGTTTCGGGCCAGATTCCCTAAACAATCAATGATTTGGACTGCTGTCCCCTTACAGCACACGGCAGACTCTTCAGCGGCCAGAGACATCACATTACATCTGATACCCGCATCTTGTGTCAAGTTTTTCTGGATGCAGATGCTCATTACAACTGTAAGCAGGTCAGTATGATGGACAGATTCCTGTCCCTCGAGACTGGCATGTGAAGGAGATGGTGTCACATATCCGTGTGGTGAGAAATCCCTTAATTAATCTTTTCAATTAAAACCCTTAATTCATCTTCTAAATAGGGCCATGATTTCTCATGAATATGTGCATATGAGAGAGAGTCAGCAGAGAAAAATAAATGCAAATGGAAAGAAGTTTAAATACTTTACTTTAAATACATACAGAGTTTTGGGGAAATTAAATGTTATTAAGCAGATCAAGTTAAAAATTAATATATAGATGCCTAAGTTGTCTTAAGTTTTAATAATAAAAGCCCCTTAGAGCCTTTGCTGCGATTTTCCTAATGCAGATCTTTCCTACACAGGTCACTAGTCCTTCAACAGAGGAACACAGAAAAATACCTGCAAGGATGCAGATAGAGCCAGACGGGAATAATATGCAGCACCCGAAGCTTGCATTTTTGCTCTTAGTTTATTCAAGGATCGCTTTATCCATTTAGTCATGCAATGAGCTATATTAAAGTGTGAAAGTATCCATTCATCATTGCCCTGTACAGTGTTGCTTTAAAACCAAAACCTAGCGATCACCAAGACAGCTGGACCTCGGGGTACAAGGGACGACAGGAGATATTGCTGATCCAAAACTATAACAACGCCCGTTCAGTGTCTTAGGATATTCAACACAGCCCAGGTCTTTGCAAAAGAATTACAGCCCACGGGGTGGAACAGACAGTCCTTTTACCATGATAGCGAGGGTGCATCCCCTTCCAAACTTAACAATAATTCTACTGCGGGGGACAACGTAGACAAATAGCTGTCTTCACCACAGACAATGATGTTTTAGGGTATCACCGTTATTAACCTGGCTTTATGGTCAATTACTCGGCAAAGTCGTGGAAGTTTAAGTTGTGCTCATACTGACAAAGGGAAGTCACTCTCCTTTACAGCTACTGAGAGAGACGGCATGACAGTCTAAAACGAAAGCGCTTACTGTAATTACTCTGACGAGAATCTTAAGTACAATAATCACTCTTCCAGTCGATTTCGGTCTGATGTACACAATAAGACAAAACCTATCGAAATAAGGCCGTGCGAGGAACCGTTAGCGGCCGAAGGCAGGTGGTTGACGCTGAGGCGCCGCTCGGGCTAAGCCGTACGGCAGCCAGTGCCGACAGACCTGGGAGCCGATACGTGATCCAGCGCCGATCGCGAATGGACGCTGCTACTTCGCCAGCACGACCGATCCCTCCGGAGGAGATTAACACCCGCACTCAGCCTCCCACACAAGAAACACCGCTGAACCCCATAACGAGGTGATAAATCCCCGTTTTTTTAAGTTTTCCGGAATCGCTCATTAAAAAAAGTCGTTACTGGCGAACTGCCTAGAAACAAATCAGACCATAATAATATAAACAAAACTCCATCAAGTGATGACATACAGTACATTTATTTGCGTTAGTGTGCCGTTTATTTTGTGTAAATTTCCAGCACGAAGGGCGAGGAGCAGCCCGCCGCCCCTCCTGGCAGCTACACGCTGTCATGTGACGCGCAGCTCCTCCGACACGGTAACTCGCGCAATGGACAAGTTGAAATAAAACCTGACCGAAACACAACCGACGCCAACGCTTATACAAAACATAAACCTACTATCTCCCAAAAGATAAACCTATTATCCAGTGAGACATTTTAAAAGGAAATGTTACTGAAATCAATACACCAATTACTCATTAACAGCAGCAGAGCCAGATCAGGCCGGGACTGTGACCACGAAACTAACTCCAAAGTGACAACAACAAACTTTAAAAGGGCGTTTCACAATTTCACAAGAGCGCGTAATATGCTTTCAACTTACCTAAAATTATTCTTTGGGAGGAAAGACAGTATTTTCCACAAATCTTTCTTCTGCGTCAGGAGCATACAGCGAATTGCCATACTTCGGTTCAGCTTCACTTTGCGATTCCAGCGCAGCTCGCCACACACTTCCCATAGTGCCTTTCGGACGGCCGCGATAATGCGCCACACACTTCCCATAGTGCCTTTCGGACGGCCGCGATAGTGATGCGACTTTCCCCGAAAGTCCTCATCCTTCTTTCAGTTTGAATGTGTTTTGAGTTAAAAGACCACCTTAATTTCTCGCCATTTGAACGGTTTGTACTTAATCAGTTAATGTAACTGCAGTAGGTATCATTTTTATTCAGATTATACAGTGAATACTAACAAAAGTTTTAAATTTACCTGTTCACCATTGTAAACTTTAATCCAAATTCGACAGTTTAAATTGTAATTTTATAGTCCAGAATTCAGAAAAAACAAAGAAATTATATTTAGTATATATTAATATAAATCCAGTTAATTTTAATAAGCAATACAATATATTATGATTCAGACCCTTCATACTACTGTATATACTAGACTTACTCCACCTGAAGTTATTAATATCAGACAGGTGGATTGTAGTCTGCGAGGTACATTGGTCTGTAGTACATTTGTCATACAGATCTGGCAATGCAATATCATTGTTTCCCAGGCAACACCCTTTGGGTGACAACAGTGTGTCACACATCTTTGTGGATGAGGGGCCACACTGACCACCGTCCCACCTGCTGTGTGAAGTTTCCAGTGTGTGTGGTCAGGCACAGCTGCAGGGCTGATCGTTTGATTAACGACAGGCCTGTTCACACCACGGCTCCATGCTGGCAGATGGTCCGCAGACTGATACATTATGCGCATACTTTTTCACCTCTTCATTTAGAAACATTTAAGAAACAGACTTTTTTTGGCATGCTGATTTAGTGCAGAAAATGCAAATTTAATGTTTTTTTAATTATTATTATTATTTCACCGTCTCCATGTAAAAAAGTCCTAATGAAAAACAGTAAAGTGCTAAAGCCAGATAAGGGTTAATAAGAAACTGCAGTTGAAATGCTCTGTAACATAATTACCAATTGTTAGCTCTTGCAAAATGATAACAATGACTGTCCTAAGATGTGAACATATTTCAATATTTGCTGATCCCAAACTGTTTGAAAGAGACAATGGCCAGAAGTGCCTTGAATATTTCTGGAATATCTCTGGGATATTTCTGGGATATCTCTGAGTAAGAACCAGCAGCATACTCTGCTTGGCTGTTGACTAGGATGTTTCGTAGACAATCTTCAATAACTTTATTACTACACTTTAGGTAGAGTGACAACATTGCACAATAAAAATAAAAACATACAAAACATATATCTGTCTTTCCTGTTTTACAGCAGTATAACAATACTTTAAAATACGTTACTTAAAGCCTCTTGCTGAGTATCTCACAGTATTCGCATGTCCTCCTCTTTAGCGATGACTGAACCAGTGTCTTTTCCATCATCTTCACACATTTTGTCCAGTCATTAAACATTTCCTCCATCCAAGTCTATCCGTCTTGATGCTTATCCGCAGACAGGAGTCCTCTTGTACACGGCCGCCTCGTAACCTGCTAAGTGCTCCTGATGTCTCTCCAATATGACACCCAGCCAGTTTTTAAGTGTTTCAATTCGTGTGTTTGTGTGTGTCTGTTTGTATCTGTAGCTAAGAGGGGTCCACCCCTCTCACCAATGATACATTATCCTCCAGTGCGAATGCCTATGGACCAGTAGCTTCTTTAAGTGCCCTTCTTCTGCTCCCATTCCTGTGTATAAACAGTAAGCAGTGATTCATTTTATATTCTTCTATGGAAAGATGCAAATGACAGTTCAATTTGTTTGTGAACAAATAACAGAATCACATCATGAAAAATGGATTAAACTAATTTTCATATATACATAAAGGTTTTTACATTCCTGACTAAATACTCCTCCATCCATTCATCCATACATCCATCCATCCTTCCTTCCTTCTTACTGGGCATTTTGGAGGCTTTAGCGTCATATTCCTGGGCTGTCAAAAAAACCCCAGAAAACCCCGTGCGCTACGAGGCACCAGTGCTCCCTGCCGTGCCCCCCAAACCTTACTCTGGTAGCATTAGCATGCAAGCGAGCCCCAGTCACCTTGGCCTTCTGCATCACGCTCCCCTTGGAGGATGCGTAGATGGAGGGAGGGCGCTTTCGCATTTCGGAGGCGCAGTTGACTGGTAAAGATGAGTCACTGTAGAGGCCCTCAGCTTTACCGCCCTGGAGAGGAGTATGGGCACAAGTTTCAGTGTGAAAGTGGGGAGCGATTCACGAAGGCCGAACCCATAGCGCTTGAGGGAATAAATCTATAAGGCCGTAACTAAATCGAAGCGAGGACGGACGGGCGCCGGCAGGGGAGGGTGATCTAATCAAGACCGATAGAGGGGGCAGACAGACAACGTAAGCGGCCCTTACTTATCTTTAGCCTTCCACAAGGACAAGGACTAACTGACTAACTAGGGCAAACGTCGAACATGTGGTTGCCACATAGATGCAAGGTACCGAGAGAGGGGGGAGATGCCCAAAAGGGCTATAAAAAGGACAGAGCCGATACATATGGTTGAGCCTCTTCCTGTACATGCTGAATGTATGTCAGACAGACGCCCCCAGCTTGCAACCTGTTACAGAATAAACCCGTGGCTTGCAACTACTCCTCGTCTCAGCTGTGAATCTCTTCTCATCAACGGACCCGGCGGAGTACAACTGCAACACGCTGCCCCTGTTACAGGTGGCTTCACATATGATGGGAGTGACACATATGGGGGGGGGTCACCATGTCCTGGCAATGGTCGAAACCTGATGCATATTAAACAGTCTAACCCATGATTCCCATTGGGTTCAACCAGGCATCCCACACGTTATGGGTTTTAAACCTGACATAATCTGCCCTGAGACACTGCAGCATGATTAGATCTTCTGGCCCAGATGTTCACGGCCATGTTTCCTCCTGCTCCGTAAGGACAGCACCTTGGGCGCCTGCTTGAGGTCTCCTGCAGCTCCCAGCACTCCTCCTGCCAGTGACTTCTTCAGGTTCTCCTTCACCTCCGTCAGCTTGAGCTCCAGATTCACACGGTCTGCCTCTTTCCCCCGGCAGCCCTCCTCCAGCTGGGCCACACGCTCCTCCAAGATCTTCTTCTGTTTACCTGTGCAAGCAGACGCATACTGCTGGATCCATCTTGCATATCAGACACCCCCTATGCAGCTGATGATATTTTGTACCACAAGCAGTGCTATAGCTGTTTCTCTGAACAGATTAGTAGGCTATTTTATGTTCTGACAGCAGGGGGTGCTAGAACTCCAGGAAAAACAAACTGATGCATCTAACCCTAATCCTTCCTTCAGTCTGATGAACAAGCATCTACGTGACCTCTCACTAACCAAGACACTCTAGTCTTTAGCTGAACCATATAGCATGAAGTTGCAATCCCGGTTTTTTGACAAAACATCTAGCAAGTGAGAGGCTCGTCTTTCCCTCTTCCCCATAGTCCCCCTCTGCTCCTCCTCATCTTTCCCTCTTACCCGTAGCACCCCTCTACTCCTCGTCTTCCCCATAGCGCCACTCTACTCCTCCTCGTCTTCCCCTCTTCCCCATAGCGCCACTCTACTCCTCCTTGTCTTCCCCTCTTCCCCATAGCCCCCCTCTGCTCCTCCTTGTCTTCCCCTCTTACCCGTAGCGCCCCTCTACTCCTCCTTGTCTTCCCCTCTTACCCATAGCGCCACTCTACTCCTCCTCATCTTCCCCTCTTCCCCATAGCCCCCCTCTGCTCCTCCTTGTCTTCCCCTCTTACCCGTAGCGCCCCTCTGCTCCTCCTTGTCTTCCCCTCTTACCCGTAGTGCCCCTCTGCTCCTCCTCGTCTGCCCCTCTTACCCAGAGACCCCCTCAGCTCCGCCAAGTCG
>JABFEA020000002.1:14382215-14392965 GCA_019775915.2 Cyphomyrus plagiostoma | reverse complement strand
GACCCCCTCACGCCAGCAGCCTCATGAGGAGGTACAGTAGCTGAGGACCCCCTCACGCCAGCAGCCTCATGATGAGGGACAGTAGCTGAGGACCCCCTCACGCCAGCAGCCTCATGAGGAGTAGCTGAGGACCCCCGAAGTGCCAACCAAACGATCCCCGACATTCACACGGTTCCTGTGCATTCACACGTCCCTCTCCCATTTTATCATTTCCACCTTTGGAATGGACTAGACAGCAGTGGTTAAGGGGAGCTCCACACTTTAAATCCGGCCAGCACGCTAACCTGCTGGATGGGCTGGGAGTAAGAGGGGACATGGGAGGTGCAAAGTTACCGGGACATGAGACAGAAAGAGAGGGAGTGTGGAGGTTAGGGAGGAGAGGTATACCATTACTGAGGCCAGGATGACAGAATAGGCAGAGGCACCAACGAAACCAAAAAGGTGCGTGATGTGAGCGCAGGGTGTGGCGGACCCAGAGGCACGTGAGACTCACCTCCAACACTCTCCCGCTGATGTATCGCTTACACGCCTCACACTTGATCCCGAACTGAGCGTGATAATCTGACTCGCAGTACGGAACGCCGTCTCTGGGAGGACAGAAACACACACGGGTGCCACTGTGGAGATGATGCAGGACGCCGACAGATTGGTTTAGTGAGGATGGAAACCTGGCAGGTCCTTCATTCCCCACAAAGCACCGTCGAGTAATGCTTTGGTGATCCCTGTGCAAGCCTAGCTCTATAACACCAAGGGGAGGAAAGGAGTTTCTGCAGCTCTTCCACTGTAAAGCCGTATTATATGCCTGTGTTTCCAGCAGTGGATTGTGGGTAGGCCCTATGAAAGTGTTGGCCCACTTTTAAGAGGAATTTTTAGTATTTATAGAAGAGTTAAGAGCACACTAGGCTCATCTTATATCGCAGGTGGGTTCAGGGCCTTTGTCTCTCTCTCTGTGTAGGAGGTGTACAGCATGTGACGTGGGTCTGCAAGTAAGGCCAGTGATGCTGCGTGGGTTGCCGTGGCGACATACTTGCTGATGTACTCCCCCGTGAGGACGATGCCACACGTGTGACACTTGAAACAGCTGACGTGCCACTGCTTCCCCAGGGCCAGGAGGGACTGCCCTTGCTTAATCTCCTCCTTGCAGCCCGCACAGTCTGAGAATGAGTGCAAGAAAGAAAGAGAGAGGGAGGGAGAAAGAGATAGAGATAGAATGCGATAGGGAGAAAGAATGTGAGAGAGAGAGAGAGAGAGACGTTCAGTACATTGATCCATCATAAGATCCTTGTAATGCTAAGAAAGCATTTAATTTTTTTAAATTGTACTAAGAGCTACCCACACAATCTGGAACAAGCATGTGACCAGGTACATAAATTACTGATGGAGTTAATGAGGCCCTGTTAGAAGCTGCAATGCGAAAGAGAGCATTAAACAGGGATTATTCACAGGACCTTGTGTGATATGCGGCATCACCAGCCCCGTACTGAACTGGGATCAGTGTGCAAGAGGACTTCAGCACTCAAATGTATGGAAGCCTTAGTTTCCATTTGCTGTAGTTTACAGGACCATGTCATGCTCCTTTGTCGTTCTTGTCCGCAACCTGTAGTGCGTGACTCTAAATACTGAACCTATAGTCATCTCTGCCGTCAGTCACGCTGCCACGTCCACCACCATCTCCTCACTCACTCACCCCACCCCAAGTGTCTCATGAAGTTTTCATCCATCCATTTTCTCTAACCGTGTGTCCTATTCAGGGTCGCGGAGGGTTCAGAGCCTATCCCAGAGGCTACGAGCACAAGGCAGGGAACAACCCAGGATGAGGCGCCAACCCATCTTAGGGCACAAGGCAGGGAACAACCCAGGATGAGGCGCCAACCCATCTTAGGGCACACTCACACACACCATTCACACCTGTGGGCAATTTGGTAAGTCCAATTAATCTCATTCTGGACAGTGGGGAGTGGGGGGGGGGAGGGGGCTGGAGCAGCCAGAGGAAAGCCCACAATGACACAGGGAGAACATGCAAACTCCACACACATGGAGCCATGGCAGAGACTCAAACCCAGGTCATAGCGGTGCAAGACACCAGGGCTGCCATGCCGGCACATGGAGTAACCAAAGAGTCTGCTGGAGACGACCACACATCTCGGAGAAGGATTTCACAGTCCCCACTGACAGTGCAAATCAAGCCCCACAGGCCTTCAGGGAAAATCTGGCCTCAAACTTCCCCTGAAGCAGAAGGAATTGAGGATTTTATGGTTAGACAGCTCTGGATAGACACTGGACTGGTCATCCAACACATTCATCAAGTCGTACAGCGAGCTGCTGATGGTCCAAGTCGGTGTGTTCCAAGTACTGAGTGATACAGCACGAAAAACTATCTGAAATATTTCATATTAGATTCAATATTTTATACAGGGAAAATGTTTCATGGGCTTACAAAGCTGAAGCGGGCTCTGACTCGACTCTGCTGGCAAGGCAGAGCTTCCTGTGAGCTCTGTAATTATAACTCTGTCGATACAGTTCTGGGCCAGTGAGCTCACTGGACCCGAGGTGTCCGTTATCCAGAACCCTCTAGGGAGCCTCTGAGCTGCTGACCAAACTGCAGACCAAACAACATCTTCCAGACTGGCTCCTAAAACTGAGTTCAAATTCCATTAATAGGGCACCTGTAATGGGTGAACTTCAGGTTTTCATACCACAGGTTGATGAAAGCAACCTTGACGCTGATTTATTTTCTGAACATTTTATAACGTCCACTGTGATCGTCTGTAAAACAATTAAATAAAGTTGGGATGTCTCACTCTCCCAGAGTCAGTGACATCCAGTCAGTCTGTCTCCTTTCTCTCCCAATATAAGTGTCAGATTCCTTTCTATTCCAGTGTCAATGCAAGATTACATTCTCTCCTGAAATCAGTGCCGGATTCCTTCCTTTCAAGATATCAGTGCCAGATTCCTTCCTCTCCCAATTTCAGTTCCAGATTCCTTTCTTTCCTGTTATCAGTGCCAGATTCCTTTCTGTCCTGGTGTCAGTTCTCACCTGTTCTCACATCATTCTATCCATGCATCCATCCCTCCATACTTATCTAGGACTATGGGGACCCTGGAGCCTACCCCATGGGTCTATGTTTTAGCTGGTGAATCTGCTACCTGCTTCTGCTCTAATGTGTGTGGAGGATGTAGTAGAGACCAGGAGGCTGTCCTCCAGTGATCAATGTTTCCAATTATATCTTGACAAGCAAATATCAATATGAATGGTGCAAACAATTGTGCCCTAGAGTACAGGGTGGGGGGACTGTGTTGTCAGGGAGATTTATGAGAAGCATTAAGTGATAAAAGCGACTGATGTGGTGTCAGGTGTGTTTGCAGCATCCAGCCAGCTCAGCCGTAAGCTTTTACTGCCAGCCTCCCCCACTCCGTACCACTTCATCTAGTGGGGGTTAAGTAGGCCTCTGTACTCAATGATCTCCACATTTATTGCCCCGATTGACGAGTTACACAAAATGAGTGGGGGAACGGCTGAAAATTGAATTCTTTAATATGATCCTCATGAAATGCACACACCAATTAGGGGACGACAGTGAATCACATGCCTCCCAGAATGCTGTAGCAGTGATAAACTCTCTGTGATCACCGTCTGGTCAGGACAGACACCGTGAATTCCTCTTTGACGCCCATGGAGAACGTGAAGGAAGCCAGTGTGACGGCAAAAAACATTTGGATGGCACATAATGGAAGTCGTTTAATTTTGTGTGTGACAGCACTATGTTAGGCCACTGGTTTCTGGAGTGAGGAGCCTTCATCTTGGCTATTGTTATGTTATCATAGCACTTACAGGATTCCCTGCCTCCCTTGTCAAGATTTAAGGCAGACTGTGGAGTAAGGCAAAGGCGACAGATGGGGTAAAAGTCCCCACCTTACAGCTGGGGAGTGATGTGGGGGGCGGGGACTTACGACTGGGCCCATGGATCTTGATTGGCTCATTAGCGCTGACGAGCGTGTGGGAGCACTGCTGGCAGACACACTCCTTCCCACTGAACGTCACCCTGTCTCCGATTGGGAAGGGTTTCCTGCACAAAGCACAGACCTCCAATGAAAACTCACCACTTCTCTCATTTATATGTTCATTAATGATGGTATGTATATTCAAAAATATTTCAAAAATGCTATCAGGGGAGGACATTATAAAAACAACATATAAGTACATATGGGTAATATACTAGCATATACAAGCCCATGTAGGTATAGTATGTTTAGGAGCATAATACTGCAGGTCTTTCAATCTCTGAACAATGGAAGGTTTTCAGACATACTAATGAATTGGACTGAGCTCAAAATGACAGAAAAACACATGCCCTTATACATGTTTGTCACGTCAGCCGCAAGTCAATGCTGTCATTGATTTGAGAAGCAGCCTGTCCTCAGATTTGACATCTGGGAAGAAATGACAGAACTCCGTTTGTTTCTCAGGAGGTTGCAGAGCACTGAGGCATGAACTCTAATGTAGAAACAACCCAAGGTCTGCCCATGTCTGCCCAAGGTCTGCCCAGGGTCTACCAAAGGTCTGCCCATGTCTGCCCAAGGTCTGCCCAGGGTCTACCCAAGGTCTGCCCATGTCTGCCAAGGGTCTACCCAAGATCAGCCAAGGGTCTGCCTGGTGTCCGCCCAAGGTCTGCCCGATGTCTGCCCATGTCCACCCAAGGTCTGCCCGGTGTCTGCCCATGTCCGCCCAAGGTCTGCGCAGGGTCTGCCCAAGGTCTGCCCAGGTTCTGCTCAAAGTCTGTACATGTCTGCCTAAGGTCTGCCCAGTGTCTATCTGGAGTCTGCCCAAGGTCTGCCCAGTGTCTATCTGGAGTCTGCCCAAGGTCTGCCTAGTGTCTGCCTAGAGTATGCCCATGTTTGCCAAAGTGCCAAAAGTCTGCTCAGAGTCTAACCAAGGTCAGTAGAGGGTATGCCCAGGGTCGGCCCAGAGTCTACTCAATGTCTTCCTAATATCAACTAAAGGTCTGCCTAGGGCCTACCCAGTATCTCAGAGTATTGATATTCCCATATCCCAAGATGCCACATCAGTACATTGGCTCCATCCCACTAAACAAAGTATGAGAATATTTTTTTTACACTTTTCAAGCAAAATTTTATGAGTCATTCACTACAGTGAATTAACCTTCAAATGATTATGTCTATGGTACATTTATCAAAATTCATCTTCTAACATCACAGGAAAAAAAACAGAATACTTGAATACTTAGGTAAATAATTTTTATTTTGTTAATGACTAAAATTATAATCTTAAAAGGAGTTACTTCAACGTAAAATGGCCTCTATTTGTGTGCAGAAGATAAGAGAATGGTAAGGGCCTACTTTTCTGAGGGAAGGATCCCAAAATTGTGTTAACATTTAGCCTCATGGTGACTACATGATCTTCTGTAAGCGTCTACATAATGGTGAATGCAGCCATCCATGGCACGGAAGGCTGGAGAGGCAGTGCAGTGGGATCCAAATGAAGCCGTAAACAATTCATCTGGGGGAGGCTGAGGCCGACACCGTGCATGAAGAGAGTTGGGCGACAGAGAAGTTTCCAGGGCCGTCGGTGGCAATAACAACATCATCTGGGGCAGATGTGGTTTGCCTGCCTCTTTGGTGGAGAACGTAGACAACGCCCCTTCATTCACCTTCAGAAACTGAGCTACGTTCATATGAAAACACAGTGATTAGGGGAGGGGACAGCTAAGGCAGGGGGTGTGTACACCAGGCAGAACTCATATCCACAAGGGGCGATGTAGAGACACCGGGTCTCCTGAACTCTGATAAAGAAGGATTCTGGACCCACTGGCCTGGAGATTTGTGGATTTAGGGTGCAAGATTCAGGAGGCCATGCTCCATGTAAAAATAAATTACCGTATTTCAAATTATTTCCAACAGAGAAAATTGGTCTGCTTTTGGAAAAGCAAAACCCTGTATCTAAATACATGCACACACACACGCACACGCACACACACACACGCACACACACACACACACACACACACACACACACACACACACACACGTCAGTCGCGACTCCCCAGAGCTTTACGCCGCCTCTCTCAGGGTGTGCTCCAGCAGCTGGGAGCTCCTTGGCAGGCCAGGCTGTGCTGGATCTGCCTCCGGTCCATACTGGGTGCCCATGCACCTGGGCTGTCACATCAGACACTCTCTTGCATCTGATGTGACACTCATGCTTTTAGACTCTCACACAAAAAATCTTATGGCAAATCTTATTCCATCATAAACCTAAAATTAGATACATCCAAAGCATTGGGGTAGCTTGCAAACGTTACTGTTACATACGTGTAAATGCATGTGTGGGAGCCATTTATAACAATTTATAACTGGGGTGTATTACGGGTTTTGGCCACTGGGGGGGCGTAATGCATGGAGTAGTCTGATCAAGTGAGGACAGATGGGTACGGATAGGTGTTTTCCAATTGGACTGTGTGGATGGTGGAGGGAACACGGTTCTTACCGTAGCACCTGTAAGGAAGCACGGCACAGACAGCACTCCGACAGCACAGTATACAGCACAAGTGTTGTATGTAAAAGCAAAGGGTCCTTTTATGTCAACCGAGGTATGGAACAAATGGGAACATCAACCCAATTGCAGAGACCACTTGGACATCGGTTATTTAAAGCTATGCATTGAGAATACTTGGCCATCCATTCTGAGGCTTACAGGAAAACCTCTAGAGCGCGTGACCGTGTGCAGACTTCAAGAGTCTCAAGCTGAGCGACCGAAGTTGGAATCCCTGCCACCAGCACCCAGCCTCTGCATCATTCACTGGCTTCAGGTGTCATATCTCTGCTCATATCTCATAAGACGGGGAGATGACATGCGTTTTCAGGCTGGCTCTGAGTGTCAGGAGCCTCGTGATCACAGCTGCCGAGATGGGGGCATGTATGCGGACAAGGGCGGCGGCTGTGTGGATTTCGGGGGGGGCAGGTCTGCTCTTATGAAGAGCAGAAATCACCTGAGTGTATGCAGCACATTCATGCCGTCTGGTGTTTCAGCCGAAAGCTTCTCAGACTGCCTGTCTGCAGGTAGGATTCCACTAATACATTTCCATTGGCATCAAATTCATCCAGGATACAATTTCTCAAAAAAAGGGCTGGGTTAATTAATTCAAAGAGAACAGAGGCCAATGGAGTCAACAGGTAACAAAAGCTCTTTAATACATAATGTCACGGAATGTGCCATGTGGAAGTATAGAAACATAACCACAAAAACAATAGCAGCTTATAGCAAAATATAAAATATGTGTAGAGACAGGTGTGACGGCCGAGCTTCTTAACAAAAACAGAGGCTCAGGGACAGAGACTCAGCTTTGCTGACTCAGACACCAGTGGAGGCAGGCGTGTCTCCAGAGTTGTGTCCATATTCCCGTCCTCCCAGCAGAGGACGATCAAGTGCGGTGCCCTACAGCACACACTAATGGCTGGGATGGAATACGACAGCAGGGCGGAGGGAGCGTCCCCCCCTTTTGGGGTGCTATTCCCTCACTACTAGTATTATACACACAGTCGGGGGAAACTGAGCCTTATTTCAATGAGACTCGATTTTCTGCTTTCCGGCATGTTTCCCTATGGAGGAAGCACATGGGCAGGTGACACCTCCGGCACTGTGAGACTGAGATCAGCTCTCTAGGCATGGAGGCCTGCTGCTCGGGGAATAAACGTCAATATCCTCACAGAGCCCAGTTTCTGACAATCTGGGGGCAATCCTTTATCCCGATTCTGAGCTTCAAAAACAAAGCGTGTCAACAGAATTACAGAGAGGGGGGATAACAGAGGGAATGGGGATGTGGCACAGGTGAATTAGTCCTCAGGCACAGGGCCTACCTTCCTCTCACTGAATCTGTCTCTTGTCAGGCTCTGCTGATACAATACGACTGCCCACTCTGCATTTAATTATTGTGACTGGCAACAGAGCTGGCCATAGCCTTCTGGGAGCTCTTCACAAATGGATCTGCCACTCAGTCAGGGACTGGAAATTCATCAAATTTCTTTTTGCTAGCTAGCAGGAGCAAAAAAAGAAGGGATTCACTGATGCTGACTCACAAGCTGGTAGGACATCTGGGAAGACCCAGGACATGCTGACTGCCTTGCACAGACTGATAGCAGGCAGGGTCTGGGCACGCTGACTGCCTCGGACAGACTGATAGCAGACAGGGTCTGGGTACCCTGACTGCCTCGGACAGACTGATAGCAGACAGGGTCTGGGTACCCTGACTGCCTCGGACAGACTGATAGCAGGCAGGGTCTGGGTACCCTGACTGCCTCTGGCAGACTGATAGCGGACAGGGTCTGGGTACCCTGACTGCCTCGCACAGACTGAGAGCAGGCAGGGTCTGGGTACCCTGACTGCCTCAGACAGACTGATAGCAGGCAGGGTCTGGGTACCCTGACTGCCTCGGACAGACTGATAGCAGGCAGGGTCTGGGTACCCTGACTGCCTCAGACAGACTGATAGCAGACAGGGTCTGGGGACGCTAACTGCCTCGGACAGACTGATAGCAGACAGGGTCTGGGGACGCTAACTGCCTCGGACAGACTGATAGACAGGGTCTGGGTACCCTGACTGCCTCGGACAGACTGATAGCAGACAGGGTCTGGGTACCCTGACTGCCTCGGACAGACTGATAGCAGACAGGGTCTGGGCACGCTGACTGCCTCAGACAGACTGATAGCAGACAGGGTCTGGGTACCCTGACTGCCTCAGACAGACTGATAGCATAAAGGCTCTGCATGCATCGACCCTAACCCTAACCCTAACCCCAACCCGAACCCCAACCCTAACCCTTAGACAAACTAATATTGTACAGGATCTGAAAACAAATCCTACCGTGAAGAGACTGGGACTATTTCGAGGCATAGAGGAAGGCTGACGAAGGCCAGAGGTGAGGCACACCTGACTCTGACTTCATCTCAACCCAGAGAGACAGAAAAGGGGGCAGCCCACAAAACAGTGCCATGGAGCCTGCTCTAATTCCACACCTACTCATACCCCCAGCATGGCACCCCCCTATCATTGGACTGTGGGGATCTCACGTGGCTGATGGGTCAGACTGGGATTCCACCAATGTTTCCTGGGGGGACTGTGTGCTGTGCAGGGTTCCTATCCTTGCTGCCTGCTGGTGAAAATGAGCCCAGGCCTCACATGACTCCAAGGCTCTGTGGTATCCCCCCCCACAAAAAAAAAAAAACACCATCCTCTGGCACACTTACACACCTTTATACTGCTGCCCCTTTATTGGGACCCCCCCAGCCCTGTACCGAATCTATAAGCCGAAAGATATAGGATATCTGCCCCCCTACTGCACCTTGAATAGACTCACAGCTGGTGCCTCATTGTGAAAGAAATCATGTGACTGCACCTTTGGGAGTTCCGTGGCATTCCCTTCCTCCTGGGGATGTGGGGGTGGAGTCAGAAAACAGGAGCAGGTGCTATGGGTATGAGCTGGAATAGGATACATTGTTTACGATCACCGGTTTCATTTCAATTACATATGACTGTCTTGATGGCCGCATATCCATCCCATCATGCTCTCTGTGAGACACACGTGTGCACGTGAGAGCGAAGCCTGGGCAGAGAGCACCCGCATCTCTGGAGCTGCTTTTGGCTTAAGGGCTCTGCCAGCCATGGGATGTGGACCCTGCAGACACAGATCCCACACCTGCAAAGCCACACGCTGCCCCCTCCCTTCCTAAGCCAGTTTGCCAGGAGAACATGGAGCCTGAAAATGGAGGCTCACCTTTGTGGGGCAGAAAGGGTACAGAATAGAATTCCTGGTTTACTGGTACAATGCGATGTGCAGGTTTAATGCGACGACAGTGCCAGACAGAAGCACACGCAGCTGAAGCTTCTCTGAGCTTCTCTGTACACCCCACCCCACCAGCTTAACCAAAATAATACACCCGCCACCTAAATGATTCTTGATGTGCCTACAGTCTGCCTTTTTAGAATGGGTTGTAAATATCATTCTTTCCATTTGGCTACACAAACAGATAAATAAAAAAGGGAATTTATCTTTGCTCAGTAGAAAAATATCCCTGTCAAAGCTTCAGAGTCAAACTCTCTCCCTACCGTGAAATATAACGATCCTGTCTGCTTTGCTGCTGAATTGTGGCTCAGTGCACGTGTCCCATTTTCCGTGTCACCCACCTAACCTGGTTCACATCGAATGTGCACCCCCCAGCTGACAGATCACATGGTCACAGGCTCAAACTGAACGAGAAGGTCACATGACATCCAGCCACAACTACAATTCATATTGCTGATGACTAACCATGAATGATGTGGAGCAGAGGTTATAATGCACAGCCCTCCCGGCCAGTAGGAGGCGATGTGACGGATGGCGCTCACCTGCACATGCTGCAGACGAAGCACCGTGGGTGGTAGGTCCTCCCCAGGGCCGACACCACCTCGCCCGTGATGAAGTCCCCACAGCTATCACACTTGGTGCCATACAGGCGCTGATAGTCAGCCGTGCAGATGTACTCGCCGTTCTTCTGGAAGAATCCGGAGCGGGCCAGGTCACAGCCACACACTGTAGGCAGGGGAAGGCAGGAGAGAGCAGGGGAGGGCATGAGAACAGGAGAGGGAAGGAGAGGGCAGGGAGAGAGTAAGGGAGGGCAGGGTGAGAGTAAGAGAGGGCAGGGAGAGAGTAAGAGAGGGAGGGAGAACAGGAGAGGGCAGGAAGAGAGTAAGGGAGGGCAG
>JABFEA020000002.1:14334625-14352314 GCA_019775915.2 Cyphomyrus plagiostoma | reverse complement strand
CATCAGGAAATAATGCCCCTGGAGAGGCATGGAGAGGGGTGGCATGGAGAGCGGTGGCATGGAGAGCGGTGGCATGGGTGGAGTCTCACCCCTGTGGGGCCGGCAGGCTAGCACTCAGGTACCACTTACTTAGGGACAGCTGGAAGGGAGGAAGACGCACAGGCGCATACATCTCTTCTGACTTTGAAGGTCACCATGCAAAAATGCCATTTTAACAGGCTCCCAAGCAGACGGACACTCAGAAATGCCTTTTAACATGCTAACAAGTGGCAGGATGATGAGACGTCTGCCATTCAGAGCTTCGCCTGAGTGTTCATGCTGGAGGGGTCACGTCTGCCCCCAGCAGCCTGCCGTTTGTCTCATCTTCATTATGCAGTAAAGCTCCCGGAGTCTTCAGGTCAAAGGGCTATGCACTCCTGCCATCACACAGATGAGAGCACGGCCCAGCTCCTCTTCCATCCTGCCAGAGCGCCTCCTTCTGGCCACGTGCAGCTAGGGCAGAGGGGACCCTCACACCTGTGCAGACTGGTGCTCCAAAATGCTACATCGTAGCTGCTGTGGTAACAATTTCAGTGAAATAACCCTATTCCTCACTGGTAATTCACGCCAACCACCATCCTTTTGGAAACCAGTAGAGTAATTTACTAAGAGGCTATTTGGGTGGATTTCCCATGCTCCCACGGGACCCAGGAAAACAGAGGAGCAAAGAAGAATTGGGCCAGGTGGAAAGCTACCAGGGATTAGCTGACATCGAAAGGGAACGACACAGAGCGCTGTGGAGGAGATAACCTCAGGTCTGATGGAGAAATGTAGGAAAACGTCACCACCGGCCAGGAGAGTCACAGTGACCCCCTGTGAGGGTTGGCTGGGGATCTGATGGGGATGCCCCCCCCCCCGTGAATCCACACAGCATCTCAGCAGATTAATGAGGAAACTCCCCTGGAAGTATAAACTGACCTTTTCCAATGGGTCCACCTCTGCTGCACTGTCATATCCCTGGAGGTCGGTTGGGGAAACAGAACAAATGGTGCTTTTCTGGAGGCCGTCCAGCAGTATTCAATGTAAAGTGCCTGACATCTTTCCCGCACACATGCAGCGACGATCATGGCCCCGTCCCGAAGGCCGTCCAGCAGTATTCAATGGAAAGTGCCTGTCATCTTTCCCACACACATGCAGCGACGATCATGGCCCCGTCCCGAAGGCCGTCCAGCAGTATTCGATGGAAAGTGCCTGTCATCTTTCCCACACACATGCAGCGACGATCATGGCCCCGTCTCGAAGGCCGTCCAGCGGTATTCGATGGAAAGTGCCTGTCATCTTTCCCGCACACATGCAGCGACGATCATGGCCCCGTCCCGAAGGCCGTCCAGCGGTATTCGATGGAAAGTGCCTGTCATCTTTCCCACACACATGCAGCGACGATCATGGCCCCGTCTTGAAGGCCGTCCAGCGGTATTCGATGGAAAGTGCCTGTCATCTTTCCCGCACACGTGCAGCGACGATCACGGCTTGCTCCTGAAGGCCGTCCAGCGGTATTAGATGGTAAGAGCTGGTCATCTTTTCCTGCACACATGCGGCAACGATCACGACTCATTCCTGGAGGCTGTCAAATGGTACTGAATGGTAGGTGGCAGTCATCTTTCTTGCAGACATGTGGCGACGATCACGGCTCACTCCTGGAGATTGTCCAGGGGTATTCGAGACTAAGTGGCACGATTACCTTTCATGCACACATATGCTGACAATCCCTGCCCACTCCTGGAGGCTGTCCTCCCGTCGTCTTTCCGACACACTCGCGGAGAATGATCATGACCCACTCCTGGAGGCCATCCAGCGATATTCGTAGGTAAGGAGTGGTAATCTTTCCCACATAGACACAACAATGATCACGACTCACTCCTTCTGTAGGATGAAAAAATTCTTCATGGACAATACAAGTTCTTTGTCAAATTGTCTCAATAATGGGGGATAATGTAAAGTAGCAAAAAATGACAGATAATATCAAAATAATTTGTTAAAAGTTTCCAGAGTTATTCAGTCTCAGAAAAAAAAAAACACACGGACATTTTCTCTTAGAAACCTATATTTATAAATACCACTCATCTACAGACATGAGAAGCCATAATACATCCCTAAGAACAAGGAGACCAAGTGTAAAAAGAAAAAAGGAGGGTAAAAAAACAGAAAAGAACATCCTTAGAGGAATAAGAACCTTCCCTGAACATTATAGGTTCAAGCCAATCATTACTTGTGTGACTGTACATGGAACATGGAGCTGACAAGTGTGATGGAAAACAACTCTGTGAGTGTTGTGAGGGAGCAGGACTGCTGGGACATGGGACAGCCATGAAGACACACGAGAGAGATACAGGGCCCTCACAGTGACTTATCGCACCACTAGTCACAGAGAGAATCTGCCCCAAATCCCTCCCACCTTGCATATCTGGTCTCTAACACAATTACATCTGGAAACCCACTTCAATATTTACAGAAATGTTGCAACGATTTTTTGGCTCTGACTGGTAACCTCAGAATAACCTGCCATGAAAACCTGCAGTTCTTGGTTGGCTTATGGAAGTTACACCTTGCTCTCTGAGGCCTGTGGCAGAAGGTCCGGTCAAAAGGCTGGGGGAGTAGAAAAACACAAAAACAATAACATCCCAGGAGGATGGGCCTGTAATGGAGCCGGGGTCGAGAAAGATACGAATGAAGAGGACCGTGACCTCGGTCAGTACTTATAGGAGAACAGAGCTCCTTTCTGTGGGAACCTGCTCCCCTTTCTCCAGAGACATGGTCAAAGGCAGAACAGGCGCTCTTATCCCAGCCCGAACGGCCCACAAAGCACAGGCAGCTCTGATAGCAGACAGGCTGTAGCCTAGTGAATTCCCATACAGTCTACAGCAATTTAATTGCAAAGCACTGTAAACCCCTTAATGTGTAAACGCATTAGAGTATGTAAATATAGGAGTTAGAACCTGGTTTAACAATAATCTCGTCCATCCTACAGCAAACATAAAGTGTTGTAACAGATGCAGTAAGGCCATCCTCCAACAGTAAACACGTAACAATAAGATGAATCAAACGATGTTATACATATCTATCCATCCATGTTCCATAACTGATTATCCAATATAGTGAACCTGGAACCCTTCCCAGAACGCATACGCACATGGTGAGGGACACCCTGGATGGGACACTAGTCCCTGATAGGACACAAGGTGAAAGACACCCTGGATGGGACACTAGTCCCTGATAGGACACAAGGTGAAAGACACCCTGGATGGGACACTAGTCCCTCACAGAACACGACACTAGAGACACCCTGGATGGGACATCAGTCTTCACACAGTTTGTACAATCATACACTGACGCCAATTTAGAGACACACTGAGCCAAATGCTTATGGACTGCAAAAGGAAAGCTGACACAGACACAGGAAGAGCATGTGAACTTGGGCGCAGGAATCAGACCCACAGCCCTGGGCATGGGAGACTTGATATTTAAGTTGTGCTTTGACTGACAACCATTACAGTGCAGAGAACCTGAGTTGAAATACTGTGTGCCATAAAATATTCACGCATGTTGTTTCAATTTCTTCCGACCTCTCCTGTTTACCTAGCAACTCTTTGCCCACATCCCCTAGGTGAGGTACCATGGGAGAGTAACGAGGGACCTCAGGCCAACCTGGGCCCATATCCCTCAGATGAGGTATTGTGGGAGAGTAACATGGAAGGTCATTGCCGGCCACTCCGTGCTCACGTCCCCTAGGTGAGGTACCATGGCAGAGTAACGAGGGACCTCAGGCCAATCTGTGCCCACATCGCCTATGTGAGGTACCATAGGCACACAGCGCTGGCCGCTCTATGCCTCCGTACCCTAGGCGAGGCACCACAGGCACACACCGCTGGCAAGTTGGTGCCCACTTCCACTGAGTGAAATGTGGTTTCCAGGCTGTGATTCCCAGCCCCTGTGGCTCCCTCCCTGTTAGTTACCAAGCAGGTGAATCCATACCCCCTTGGGCCTGCTCACCGCTCCTCCCCCCTCGCCTAGCTTTCTCCTCTCATCTCCCCCTCGCGTCCTTCCATCTGCGCCAAACTCCTTACTCCACACTCCTTAGTCAAACCCCACTTCCTCATCTTCCCACATCTTCCTGCACATGCCCTTTTCCCAGAACCTAGGATCTCTCGCCCAAAAAAATGTCTGACTCTCTATGCTCCTCATTAGCAATTGAGTCGATGTTACCCTGCTAGGCACTGCCTAATGGTGCATGGCCAGTATGACGAATGATACCCGTGAGGGATCACTCCCTGAAGACGACGAGTGAGAGAGTAATGCCTTTCCCTGCTCAATGGACTGTTTACCCAAGAGACCTTAAGCAGAATCTCCAGGAAATGCACGGTTCACACATAGACTGCTGTGCACCCTTAAGACGGCGGCTGTCAGCACCATACACTTTGTAGTTGAGAAGTTGTGGTGCCATAGCAAATGAAAATCAGGTCACTGTAATTCACTTCCCTGTTTTCAATTAAAAAATGCTAACATAAGCTAAAAGCAGCTACAAACTGTGCGGCCCGGTTATCTCTCCAGCCTGAGTCGAAGCACTGCATTTCATGGAGCACGCCGTCACAGGTGCGTGACAAACAAACCCCATCCCGATGACATCATGTCACTTCACTCCATCTGCTTCCAGAGCAGTCAGACTGAGAAGTCCCCCAAAGAATGACAGATAGTAAGCCATCAAGCTACAAGGGTAAATGATGAAACCCCCTCAACCCTAGAAGAGACCTAAGGGGTCAAGTGGTTCAGTGCCACTGTGCCCAGGAGTGCCTTCCTCTGCCGGCAGTGTAATGCAGTATCACATCACTGGGTTCCACTGTGTGGCTGCTCTCTACTTTTCCCCTCAAACACAGCGACACTTGGTGGAAGGTGTCCACAGAGACAGTGATGCTGTGCATCATGACCTTGAGCTCTCCTTGAAGGAGACAGGTCACTACATCTAATGGACTTATGTCTGCTACACATGCAACATTAAATAAAACGTTTTACTTATTTTGGCGTGGGACTACATGTGGGGGACCTCCAGGCAGAGTCGGGACCCTCCGAAGGCGTGTACTGAAGCTCACTGTTATTGTCAAACTCAGGAGTCCTAGAGCAGCACAGAGGAAGAGCAAGTGTGTGTGTGTGTGAGAGAGAGAAAGAGAGAGACAGAGAGAGTGAGAGAGAGAGAGACTAGTCTGCTGTTCCTCCAGTCCAGTGGAAAATGAGAAGGATAGATGAAGAGAAACAGGCCAATCGAAGTGTAATCGGCCATCTCAAGCCTCTCTTCAGGTTCCTGGTCATTATGTCCAATGTAGTGTAAAAACTGAATTACTCAGATAACTGCTTCACTCGCCTCACAGCTTCCATCTGCTGTGCTGGTTCCTGGGTTCAGCTCTCCAGGAGAACTGGCTGTCTCCTGGGAGGTGACACCAAAAGGCGATGCCCCTGGATGCAAGTGTTTCAAGCAAAGTCTCCATAAACTAGGGTCCCTTGTAAAGTAATATTTTAGGGTGCAATCATAACATTTAAGGGAGAGGGTGATCTGCAGCTTTTGTAAGGTCACTTAGTGGCAGTAAGTGTCTCCTTATCGTGGCCAGAGAGTCGAATGTCGGCTTTTTCTGGGCAACATGGCTGCGTCGCCTGCCATCTACCCGTCGCAACCACTTCATGGGTTGTGAGGGCACCGTGACAGAGGAAGGCTGCACACATCGCATATCACGCGGGCAGAACACACGTCGCATATCACGCGGGCAGAACACACGTCGCATATCACGCGGGCAGAACACACGTCGCATATCACGCGGGCAGAACACTTTGCTTCACCAGGATCTCATATGACTGCTGCATGTTTCCTGGCGCGATTAACCCGTATGAACGGATTCAGGCCAAAAGCACTCTGGTCAGGTAACAGGCGGAAGTCCGATTTGCAGACAGGGGAGTGTAGAATCCCACAGCTTGCTGAAACTGTGCCAGGCATTTCCTCAAAGCCACTTAAAGGGGCAACGACAGTGCGGGGGACCCCCCGAGAACTCTGAAATGTCGCTATGCTAAATTCGACTGTGCTGCAATGGAGAAATAAAGTAGACAGTGAAGCAACATCAAAAATATGCAACAGGACAGCAATGACGTCACCCTGATACACTACATGTCACACCATACAATCCCTACAAACTAAGACAAACTCTGACATACTCCGACACAGAACGTTAGCGTAATCTCCAACCACAGTCTGTGTTCTCAGCAAACTTTAATTGCACTCTTCTGTTAAATTTAAAGCTGCCTATTTTTTGCTCATTATTACCCCTGGTAGATGACTTAGATCATCTCATGTTTGACAAACATACCGAATAAATGACATCTGAGAATGGCTTTTTAATGGGAAATCCATCTTAAGAGAGCCAATTTTCTCCTTTTCATTTGCACAGAAGACCTTTAAACCTTAATTAGCTGCAAAGACAGCCATCATTCTTTTTCTTTTACTACTTTCAACTTTTAGGGAGTCTTCTCGTCTCCCAATCCCCTTTGTGTCACTGCCTGTAACCCAGTGCCTTGTTAGTACTATAACTAACAGTTTGCAGAGTCTGGAGGACAAGGAAAAAATTCCAAGTTGGTGGCTATATCACACTGACAAGTAGAAAGGGGGCCAATGAATGAATAACGAGAGTATGAAGCCACGAAAGAATCCGAGCGCAATTAACATCTAGTCTGCATGTGTGCCATTCTGGACATTTTACCATCTTTGTTTTGGCCCAATCCCCACCTCCTGTCGTCATGCCAACAAGAAATGACTCCGCATTTGTTTCACACTGAGCTGTGGGAGGCGGCCAAGGTTGAACGAAGCTTAAACCACCGTCCATTCTGAAGAACTGAAGAGTTTTGGACATGCCACACAAAACATGGTCGCCACATGCTGTAATGCGAGGATGACGAGCTTGCAGGTAACAGTGGGGCCTATGCAGGCCTCGCCCGCCTGCTGTAAGCCACCTAGTGATAGCACTCCTCCTGCCCTGACGCACAGGCACATGTGCTCCCCAGTCCTGACACTAAGGCGGGAGAGATTTCACAGTCACATGGCAAATTCATTATATCCGCTCTGGGAAACTTTAACAGGCCCATCAAGCTTGGGAATGTGGTGTCTTCCATGCCGCCGGTGTCAGCAAGGGTCCTACTTCTATGTAGGCTTTTCTGAGACAAAGATCTCAGGAGCGCTGTCTTCCACACATAAACAACATGGTCATTGACAGCAGTCCCTGACCAGTGCCCAGCCATACAGTCCTGACAGCAGCAATCGTTCCAACATACATACTAACAGAAAACGGATGATTCATTGTCAAAACACCAGGGTGGAGGGAAGGAGTGACTAAATGCTGTATGATATATGACTGGTCTGACACCCCAGGCCGCCAGTTCCCGTATGATAACTCTGCAACAGCTGCAAGTCGGTTACCTAAGGAATTTCAAAAAGTGCGATAAAATGCAATGGCCCGCTTGAAGCCCGTTGACTCCCCAAAAACCTGTCTTCAAAGACAGCAGCATTACAAAAAAAAAATCGTCACAAAATCCCCAGCCACAGCCTGCATGTGCAGTTGGATAGAACTTCAAGTTGTAAGGTTTTGAAATTCGCCATGACACGGGGCTCAGCCTACCTCGTGGAGGGAGCTTAGCGTAAGTACAAATCTGCAGAACAGTCCAAGATGACAGGGTGGGAAAGATGCGAAGCAGTTCGAGTAGTACATACATATTTCATTTATTACCTACTCGGTCGTGCTAATTCGCACAGGGTGCTGATTGAACTTCGCCGCGCGAGCCAGACACGCGAGGGTACCAAACATTCCGATGCAGATACAATTCGTCAATAAAAAAATCCTTAAATAAATGTTTGGCTCAAGATGGATATAACATCTTATAACAAAAATAGCATAGTGAATCGCGGGAAATTCCGTGCATGGAAAAATGCATGGAAATATAGGTTAACATATATAAAATGCCGTTCATTAAAATATGTGGATGATTTCATATGTAACCTACTCAAGGATACCTATACACGGTATTCTTGGTGGGAAAGTGAGTATGCCAGAGTACCTTCACGATTTTACCGTCATTTTAAGGTACCTCTTAACACTATTGCTTTCCCCCTATATACTTCAGCTGTAAACAGTAGGGTGGTTTCGACAAAAAAAGCTATTTACTTACCACTAGTGCTCATGGTGCAGAAAAATTCTCATTCGAAAAAGCGTGTCCAGGGAAAATATGATCCTCGAAATCCCACAATAAATTGTTTCAAATGCACTTCAAATATCCTCTCGTTCTTCTCCAGTGGAGTCAGATCAAGAAGCTATTACAATGTCCAGTGAAAATACCAGATGAGATAAATATTTAAAGCAGCGATATATATTAATTCATCCTTTCCAAACTGGAATACGCGCCCGTGAGCTTGCCCAGTGTCGAGTGCAGTGACGGAGACAGGCAAGGTGAAGAGACCTGGAATAGTAACTGGAGGATAGGCTGTTCTGTAGAAGAAGCCGATTACAGCAATATTCTTGCAGTGGCAGCGCCTGTCGAGGATTGTGCTAAAGCCGGATTGCAATGGAGGTGCAATGCTGCTCTGTCACATTCCGCCTGCAGTTGATTCTCCTTCTCTCCCGGAGAGAGACACTGCTGACGGCTCACTGCTTACTGATAGGCGCCGTCACGGCACTGCGCTCGCACCAACCTCAGTGCCCGATTCCATCTTCTGGCGGCCTACGTCAGAAGCATCCGATTGGCACCCGAGCCAGCGGTCGCTGTATTCCGCGCTCATGCCAAACCCAAAGCTTCGGGAAGACACATGATTTTTTTCGTGAAAGAATGGTTTGGGTATCACGCAAGAAGAAATCTACCGCCATCTTCAGGAAAGTTGGCATCTACAGGTGGATTTTAATGGCTTGTTATTAATGTGGCGGCATCTGCCGACATCTGGTGGTCATACGACATATTGCATCCCAGCACCTTGTTAACTGTTTAATTCGTTTGGAAATAACGGGTGCGGATACAGAAGCAGCTTTCCTAGTTGTATTAATTTACACATACTTCTAGTACAGCGGTTTGTCGTCTGTTTATCTAAGAAACGGACGCTGTATTATTCATTATAACATCTGAAGCCCTGTTTATATTTGCATACTTTATTTGTCATACTTCGAATGTCTTATGCATGTGATTTTACAATCAGGTGCACCATGGAGCCTGTTTTACGTAATATCCTTACAGGGACGGTGATTGCCTCGAATTTACATATCCGCTACCGCTTACTATCCGTGTGTCCTGGGATGTTTTGGCCTCGGTGTGCAGTGGTGCATTGCTGCTGTTTGCAGCTCCCCGAGGAAACGGGTCAGTGAGGAAGCGGGACAATGGAGGGATGTGAGCGGCGCCCTGAGCTTCCCGTCTGTAGCTGCTCGGAGCACCAGTGGCCCCCGTCCGCTGTTAACGAGTGCAGCTTTCATGTATGCGGCTGGTCTCTAGCATTTTACTTGTTAACCGTTTGTTGTTAAAAGTTCACTTTAACGACAGGCAGGTCTGACAGGCTACTTAATTGGCAGTGGAACTGTGCCTTCATGCTGTTTAACTACGACTTAAGACAGGCCATGAGTATATGTGAACAGGGGCGGATTTACTGCCCTGGGGGCTATGAGTTGACATGGGTAGGGGGCCCCTTACGTGGGCCATTGGAGATATTTTTGGAGAGAAACATTTCTTCAGAAGTTGCCTACCATTCTCATGAGACAGTATCAGGCAAGGGAGATGTAATATTACTCCCGTGTTCTTGTGCCTTACGGTTGCCCCCCATATGTAAAGTATCCATATTTCTCCCCACCTGACACTAAGCCATTGTTAACGTGTCAATATTCTTATTGCCCAAACGCCTGTTTGAGCTGGCAGATCTCCTCCCTTGAATTGCCACCTGAAACTCTAACAGTCAGTACTTACATGGGGCTTTTGGTTATAGGATATTTTGAATTGTCTTCCTGGAAGAAAAGCCAAACAATTGTACCACAAACAGATATAACTAAATAACAGGAAAACCCTCTTCCTGAGTGGATATGGGCAATTCTGAGTGGGACTCTCCAGATTTTAGAGGTGAACAGGCTGCTGGAATGATATTCATTGCTCCTGGGACTCTGCTGGATTAGAAGTCCCATCTCTAAAAGCGAAATGCAGGCAAAGGCTGGTGTGCTGTCACAGCCCGTTCCTGTGGCTCACTGTCTTCCATCCCAGTGAAATATGCGTGTGCTGAGCCAATCCTCTGGGCTACAGTGTATTAAGAGCCATAGCCAGACTCATATTTTAACTGGGAATTTTCTGGTTTTTGAGTGCTGTCACGGCAAATGAGTGTAACATAAAGGAAAGAATGTATCCTCTTTGAGAAACATAACGCTCTGCCAATAGCAGAAACCATTACGATGGTTCAAGGAGGTGGGATTAGACATAAACACATTTTTTCATGCTTGTTTGGAAACTTACATAGCCATTACAAAAAGTGCAATTAGTGCAAATGACAACATATTAGCCTGGAGTATTACTAAGCTAAACCTATAGCGAGACAGGAGACACAGGTCAAGGTGTATTTTACTATTATGACTGTATTGCGATTATTATTATGTCGTTGCAAAATAAGATACAGGAGCTTAAACTGCTGATGTACACTGAAGTTTATTCTTGTTTCGAGGGGAAGCATATCTGAGTCGGGCCTCCAACTGTCAGCTCAGCCTGTGCCCTTTGTGATGTTTCTGTCAGTCAGGTCATTCCTGATGTCAGTCAGGTCATTCCTGATGTCAGATATCAGGTCATTCCTGATGTCAGATATCAGGTCATTCCTGATGTCAGTCAGGTCATTCCTGATGTCAGATATCAGGTCATTCCTGATGTCAGTCAGGTCATTCCTGATGTCAGTCAGGTCATTCCTGATGTCAGATATCAGGTCATTCCTGATGTTAGTCAGGTCATTCCTGATGTCAGGTAGGTGCCTTGCATGACTTCCAGTGTGGCCTGACTGCTATGTCAGCGAGGGCCGCTGGTACTGTTTATGAACATATGCCATTGGACTTTCCACCCCACTGCCCTGTGAAACAGCCAGCGAAGAGCCGCCACACGCCAAACTGCTCATGGGGTTGGTTTACCTTTAACCAGTGGGGCAGAGAAAGAAATGTGCGTGCAAGCCAAGAAGGACTGTGAATTATGCTAGAAATGAAGTGTGATGAGGAAATATAATGCCTGTAAGAAAGCATTAGCAATGTATTTGGATTCAGGAAGGACTGTGTGGCTTAGCAGCCTGAGGCTCTGTGCCTGTGATTGCAAGGTTGCTGATTTGAACCCCAGAATCGCCATTGAGTGAGGCTCATAACCAGCTCCCTGGGTGCTGCATGCTGGCAGATCTTGTGCTGTGACCCCCAAACTAGTTCTCACCTACACTGTCAGAAAAATAGAGTATCAAGTTGTACCTTTGCTGGTCACTGGGGCTGCACCCTCAAGGCTCTGCCAGTTTTACCCTAGCTGTAGGTACTTCTGCCTTATAAGATATAGAAATGGACTTTGAGAAACATTCATGGCAGATTAATATTTTTTGTATCTTGGAGTCGATTCTTGTACCTTAAATTAGAATAAACGGTACATTTACCTTCAGCTAAGGGTACAACTTTCAGACCCTTGAGGGTTCAACTCCAGTTACAAGCAAATGTTCAAACTGATGCTCTTTTTTCCTGACAGTGTATTTGTGTCTGTGTGTCTCATGGAGAGCAAGATGGGGCAGGTAAAAGGGAACTTCCCACAGGGATTAATAAAGTATCACAGATTTATATGAAATTTGAGTTATGTGTTCTTTTATAATTTTCTTCAATTTGAATGGTTCGTTAGTGGCTACATGTGCTTAATTTTCAGTGCTAATAAACTTCTTCAAACTTTTGTTTTGTTGAAAGTGTAAAGTTGTCAAACCAGATACACGGCTTATGGTCAATGATTCCGTCCATGCAAATAGTTTGCATTCCTTTTTCTCTGGGAAACATGAAAGAGAAAACTAAGCCTGCCACTTCTTTCAAACAAGCCATTTGAACTTGACACTTGTGATGTTACTTAAAATGAATCCTTGTGATATAAGTCGTCCCCCGACTATAAGACAGGAGGAAATTTTGGAAAAGTGCTCTAACAGTTCTGTCACACGAAAGTCTCAACTTGCCGTTGACCTCTAGAAGTAGAACTTTGACCTAAGTATTCTTAAGGAAGTGTGAGAAAACCAGGAGAGAGAGGGAGGGCATGCGAAAGAGAGAGAGGGTGATAGCAGTCAGCAGACATTCCTGTGCCTCACGGAACAGGGGAGGGGTTAATCTGCTTCCTCAGTGAAGCTCTCTGATTATTTTGCAGCTTGGTGTTCCACTGGCAAACAAGCCCAGGAGCAGGCTGACGCATACATACTCGCTCTCGCTGGCGGACACGGGTGCTAAAGCGCAGGGGCATGCTTTCTGCAGCCCCATCCCACCGCAGGACTTTCCTCTCCCGTGGCCAGCGGTACGCTGACTCCCCCTCATGAGGGACACTCGGACGTCCGCCAGTCAGCAGCACAGAGGTAGGCGAGCAGCGTTGTGCTGGGTTTCGTGACAGGGAGTCACTCTTCTGTGAGACAGCTGTCTGTAGACAGAGTTCATTTCAGGGGTCTCTTCCTTACAGACAATCACTGGCTCATAGGCGGAAAAACCTGATCTATCAGAGGCTGGTTAACTCTGCCAGTGACTTGCTTTCGTTTTTTATCACGCGACAGCCGTTCCCTGCTTCGCTGTGCAAGCTGTGCGCTTCAGAGAACTTCACATGGAGCTGATCTAAACTTAGAGCCCATATGCCTGTCTCATGTTACAAGCTTCTCAGTTCATTGACTTTAACCAACTTTTAAAGCCGTGTGTCACCTCCTGGAAAGATAACACACCCAGGACTCGTCACAAAGGGGCCGTTTAAGGTGACAAATGTTTTGTCCCTTTACATAAGTTCCTGTGTGTGTGTGAGGCAGAGGGTTTCTCTTTAACAACTTGACAGAGTTTTATATCGATAGGTAATGTTTTGTAACACGCTGACAAAAACAGCTTTGTTAGAAGGACAAGCCATTGTTCGATAAGATAAGAAGGTGGTTTGGCACATAAAGGCCTTTATGCTGTTTACACTGGGCTCACAAGACTGACCAAGATGGAATCACGACCAGACTAAATGAATGACCCTCAGGTAAACAAGGTGAAATAGAAAGGCCTTTTTTATAAAATTATCCCCTCACCATCTATCAGCATGAGAAAGAGATGGAGCCAAAACAGAAGGGGGACTCTGGGGAGATCAAACGATCCCATTTCACTGTGTCCCTCCATTAAGCTTGTGAGGGAGGCTCTGGCTTGATTAGTTTAGTCTGGCACGCTATAGTGAGCTGCAGGCTGCACCAAAGGGGCATTTCTGATGGGGGTCTCTGTTGTCAGAGAGTTTAATGACCAGGGTCAGTCTCCTTTCCAACCCACTTAGAGCACAAATGGCTCCTTAGCTGCCACAAGTTTAAGGAAATCGACTTAATGAAGCAGGTTCCTTAAGGGACTCATTAAGTTTTTTTAACTAGATTCTTAGAAATTATTTTTTAATATCTTCTGGTAAAAGAGTATCTAAAATCTAAGAAAAATACCATCCATCCATCCACCTAACTTTATAAATAGATTTAAAAGAACATAACATAAAACTAATGTGAATAGAATATATGCAAACTTATAAACACCATGCTTATAAAAAGAAGAGCCATGTTTTCGTGGATATGGTCTCTACATGAATACAGACATGAATCCATACATCCACCCTCACCGGGTCCTTCACTGATGCCCGGGGGCCTAATAAATCTGTCACAGCCTTTTCAGTCCTGCAATAAATACATCAAATAGGTTTTCCGTGTTAAATCCGCTGTAATCAGTAAGTGATGGAAGGACATTAGGGGCCAACAGAAGAGTTTGTCTAGAAGCTGCACCCATTGCACTCTAAGCTTCCCTGTGCTGCTGTAAAGAAAAAGATTGCAGTTTTGTCAATGAAATGCAGACAAACTCATGACCCCCCCAGTCACTGAGCTTGGAGCCTGAGCTCTGGAGAATGTATGATTTGTTCTTCCTGTTTTTGCTCATTGCGAAGTTCATCCACCTGGCGTCTCACAGTGTCTGAATGTTTCAGCGTGAAGCCTTTCTGTCGCTCTTAATGGCTGTGCTTAAAAGCCGGCGTTTGAGTCTAAGTGTCAGCTTTTATTACTGACAGACAGGGGTGGGGCTGCCTTGTCCTCAGCATTTGTTTACCTCTTTGCGCTGCACACGCTCGTCCGGGGAGAGTAACGGGGGGGAGATTTCAGCGTTGTGTCAATATTAAATCATGTATCGACACTGACGCTGACAAAACAGGACATTTTACTGCAGCCAAGCAGCATAGGGAATATTCAGCGCTATGAAGGGGGCCCCCAGAGGACAAAGACTCCGGTGTGTTCGCCCTCTCTGTCCCGAGCTCTCTGAGGAGGGGGGGCAGCACACTGAGCGCTGCCTAGCCCTTTATACCCTGTGTTTAGAAGGTAGTCAACTGTATAAAAGTAATTTAAGATGGCGGATAACTGTGACTGGCCAGTTGGATTTTTCCCACAGCTGAGAATAACTTTATATCAAAATATAGCATGTTAACAGAAACTGGAGCACTTTCCTGCACTAACTTAAGTCACGCAACGTTAACAACTGATGTCGACAAATAACGTAGGCATGTGACCGATGACCCTCAGAGGGCCTTTGGCGCTCAGACAAACTTACCCACACAAGCATGCCATCAGCAGAGCTATGTGCATTCAGAGGCAAGGCTGGGGAGGAAAGATAATGTGTATGTTTGTGTGTGTGTGTGTGAGAGAGAGAGAGAGAGAGCGAGAGAGAGGGAGAAATGTTCTCTCAGACTGGGATGAATAGCAGCGCCGGCAGGGTGTGGGGTGTAGCCCTCTCCAGACGGGCCAGCAGGAGCAAGTTCTGAAGATCACGGCGAGATGTGCTGCACAGGGCAGTTTCTGAGAAAATGCTTCTTGCTTCCAGGTTGGTGCCCGTTGATGTTCATAGGTTTCGCAGACAAACGTCTTGTTAGTTCCAGGCGATATGGGTAATATATTCACCAGTGAAGGTAACGGGCATGAGCAGGTGGTGGCATGAGATGCTGAGTGTGCGTGACGCTGAGCTGGAGCTCCACTAACCGACGGCAGCTGCGTGCCTGTCCCTGCCCTTCTGTCGTGGCTCCCTCACAGCCAGAGCTGGGCTAAAAGCACTGCTGCTTTGGCTCCCTGTTGACCCTGTGTAAATCAGGCTAGGATGTTGTTCTAACACTCTCTACGTGATGAGGGGGCCTCATCAAGGGCTGATTAATATCTGGGAAAATTAGTCAGCCTATAAAGTCTATGTTGCCCAGAAATGTGATGGAGTTAGATTAGACTATGATTGCCAACAGAATGCATGTTGCACTTGAGGTCACTTTATGCGGTCGGACGCCTGTGTGACTCCTGCCTGTCTGTCATCCCTGGAGATGACTGTCATGTGAGGACACGGCCGTGTCTGTCCTTCGTTCTGCAACCAAACCTGGGAACCCGTATCAGCTCCAGCCACAATGGTGTTTTCTCTCCTTAGACATATCGCCGGCTGATCTGGACGCTTTGTGGAGTGAGCCTCCATACACACTGAATGCGGCCAATGAGATCTTTACAGGAAATGACATCATGACGACAGGTAATGGCATTATCGGAATTACTTTTTGTGTACAGGAAGATCAGCTAATGTGCATGCCTATCATTTTTCAAATTCAGAGGCTGAAAGATGTAAAAGGTTGAATGTATTATTCATTTATGAAAGAGTGAGCTATGATTTACTGGATAGAAAAGTTGATTCAGTGATGCACAGGGAAAAAGAGGCTCTGTGTTATAGCGATTAGCTCCTGAGTAAGGAAGTCTTGTGGACATCCTCTACTCACAATGCACAACCTGGAAATGTGTTTATAACTCAAAAACATCTGAGTAACACAACCCCAGATATGTGTGCAGTCAGGCAATAGTAGCTCCTCACCTTATTGCTGCTGTTAACGTGTTTAGTGTTAGTTGTCTAACACGACCAGCTTGGTTTTTCATGCATGAAGCAAATAAATATGCTTATAACTTTGTTCACAAACAATAAACGATAATTCATGCCGGTGGAATTAGTTGCGGGGTGTTTCTGATAGAGGGCCGATTGCTTTATTCCAATTTCATTTTAAGGACACTAATTTAAGGTCCCGAGTGTACTGGGTGCCATATAGGAGGGGAGAGTGCGTTCCTCTGATAAAATACTGAAATTCCATGGGGACAACTAAGAGGCATTAGCTATTGATTGCTCAGTACAGAATGCAGTGTGTCCCCAGTGAGTCCCTGTCGAGTGCTGCGGAAATCCTTTTGAACCCTTGTGTTCCCCCTGGGCCAGGGGAGGAAGAGGAAGTGGAACCAGCGCCAGAATTGGACAGTTGCTGGAAGAGGAAGGAGGCCTTCGATAAGGGCAGCACAGTCTCGCTGGCGGTGGGCGAGCGCTTCTCCTCAGGTATGCCAGCTGCCAGGCCCAGGCTTCGGTGGTGCGCTGCCCCCTGCTGACCATAGGCCTGCGCAGTGAGAACTGGGCAGACACAGCCAGTGGGGTGGAGGACGGCCACAGGGAATCACCATAGAGTGTAAATAAACATAATGGCTTTAAGAAGTGAAACACAGTGAAACAGCATTAAGACCCTTTAAGAAGAGCCTAACGAGTCAATGAAAGCCTCCTAAAACAGCTCACTAAAATCGCTAAAAGCCGTCTGCTGAGCTTGCAGCACTGTCTCATCAACACTGCCTCATCAGCACTGCCTCACCAACACTGCCCCATCCAACACTGCCCAATCCAATACTGTCCCATTCAAAACTGCCCAATCCAACACTGCCCCATCCAACACTGCCCAATCCAACACTGCCTCATCAACACTGTCTCATCAACACTGCCCAATCCAACACTGTCCCACCAACACTGCCCGATTCAACATTGTCTCATCAGCACTGGCCATCCAACACTGCCTAATCAACACTGCCCAATCTAACACTGCCCCACCAACACTGCCCCATCGAACACTGTCCCATCCAGCACTGCCCAATCCAGCACTGCCCCATCAACACTGCCCCATCAACACTGCCCCACCAACACTGCCCCACCAGCACTGCCCCATTGAACACTGTCCCACCAACACTGCCCCATCAACACTGCCCAATACAGCACTGTCCCACCATCACTGCCCCACCAACACTGCCCCATCGAACACTCTCCCATCCAACACTCCCCAATCCAGCACTGCCCCACCAACACTGCCCCAACAACACTGCCCCACCAACCCTGCCCCATCCAACACTGTCCCATCCAACACTGTCCCATCCAGCACTGCCCCACCAGCACTGCCCCACCAACACTGGCCCCTGAAACATCAGCTAATAAGGGCCATTTGGGTTACCGAGGACTGAATATCACTTGCAAGAAAACTCACCCCGATCACGGGGGGGGGGGGGGGGGGGGGGGGGGGGGGGGGGGGGGGGGGGGGGGGGGGGGGGGGGGGGGGGGGGGGG
>JABFEA020000002.1:14273241-14285255 GCA_019775915.2 Cyphomyrus plagiostoma | reverse complement strand
GCCAGTGAAGCAGTGACAGTGAAGCAGTGCCAGTGAAGCAGTGCCAGTGAAGCAGTGACAGTGAAGCAGTGCCAGTGAAGCAGTGACAGTGAAGCAGTGACAGTGAAGCAGTGCCAGTGAAGCAGTGACAGTGAAGCAGTGCCAGTGAAGCAGTGCCAGTGAAGCAGTGACAGTGAAGCAGTGCCAGTGGACACGTGTTTGTGCTGCTGCAGACAAATGGACACAGTCTGTTTCCACCGACAGCGTAGCAGTGAAATCAGACCGGAGCTGTGAAATCGGCCTGCATGGCTGCACAATTCGGCTCACTGCTGAATCGCATGCCTGGTTACTTTTTCAACACTTGATGCTCTTCCTTTGTGGAACTGGTACTGCCGACAGGTCAACACTTCTCAACACGCCAAGGCCGTCAGAGAACTGTCTGGGGGGCTGACTGCCCCGTCCGTGACGCCCAGCCCCCTCCACTTTCTACGAAAAGGAAAACCAGTTGTAGTAGATCAGTGGAGTTCTTCTTTAACCAGCTAACCTCAAGGCTACATTCTTTGAATAACAATGCACGTCTCATTATGTTTGGGGTTGTTTTTCAACCATGCTAAGCTTGATCATCTGTAATGATAGTCACTACCGAACCAGGCTCTAAATGTCTCGATTACCAATAAGAAGAGCGTTTTGCTGCAGCAACCAGCCAAGCAGTAAGGGAGCACTGATCCAACAGGGAAAGCTGAATGCATAGTGGCAGAGCCTGGCAAAGTGATCTATGTGACCTGATACCCGGCTGTGCTCACAGCGCCATGCTTTTCTCTTCCTCTGCTCCCTAATGGGCTAAAGCGCCCAGTGCATGTTTACGCAGGTAATCGCTTACAGCATGACTTCATATGCTTACATTACGGGGGACGGTACGGGTCAGCAAGGTCGGCACCGCAAGCCGACATAGACATGCGATTCATACACACACGGGGGGTTGAACCTGCAGCCCTAAATTCAAATGACAACAACGCGTGGACCAGGGTGGATGAAACAGGAGGATTCTTTGGATACAGAGAATTTATAGGGTGGATAGAACTGCGCCTGCGCGGCAAAGCCTCACTGTGTGGCCTGTTACACAGCACATCACACAGCTGCCCTGGATGGCCATCTGTCCCGCTCTGCGTCAATGCTGACAATGACTGGTTCACTGCAATGTGTAAGTGCTTAGCTAAAGCGAAGCTTTGTCAGCCATTAAGAGTCACCCTGTATCCTGCAACTGGCCCCTTTCATTCTACTGATTTTATCTGCAAATAGGAAAAAAAATATTCTGTACAGAGCTTTGGGGCAGCTGCACTGGGAAGGGCAGCGTGTTTCAGGTACATACAGAGAAACTTTATAATATACAGGATGTAAAAGATTCCTCAATGTTACAGAAGAATCCAGGTTAAAGTATTAGAACGTGACTCACGTCATCAGGATATTATGCGTGCTTTTCCTCCTAAAAAGGAAAAGCTTGATTTCTTAATCACAAAGTCTGCCTGCAGTGAAGCTACAGTCAGACTGCCTCAGGGGTGGAAACACTCATCTATCTTCTCCCTATTTTTTTTTTAATAGAATGACTTCAAATGAACAAAAGTCAGAGACGTAAACAGAAGCCGATGTTTATGTCTTGGTTTATCTCAGGTTTCCGCGTGCTTTGCTCGCCTGGGACTGAGCCAGCATTCCTCCTGCTCATCCCTGCCGTCTCCCGTGTGCTGTGTGACAGCACTCTCTCCATCGCCAGCGTCCCTCTGAATCCCTCGCCGCTGTTCAGATTCACCGCCGCGATAACATCACCAGTGACCGGCTGCGTGGGACATCACGTTCCCCCGCTGTTCCGCAAGCCACGTGTCCTGGAATGAAAGAATCTGGCCCCTATGGTGGCCCCTCTGGACCCCACCCAGGGTGACCAGGGGCCTCAGAAATGTCACCTCTCAGATAACAAATAAGATGAAAAGGGAGGAGAGATCTCACCCCCAAAGCCTGAGGATTAGAGATGTTAGCTGGGTGATTCTTCTCCAGCATGAGATGTAAATCAATATCTCATCCCCAGTTACTGCTACCCTTTACTGAAAGATTAAAAATATTAAGAGGGCTCGATGGCATACACTCCCAGCCGCCCAAGGGTGTGTGTTCAGGTGACACCACCAAAACAGGGGACAGATGTGACCATAGTCACTCGCCAGCAGTAGTTTGGTCATGGAGACAATCAAGCATTCACCCTCCACACAGGGAGGGGGGGGGGGGGTTTCCCACAATGTCAGCCCCATTCGGATTGCTGGGGATGGACTGACCTCAGCGGTTGCCGAGCTGATTTAGCCCCCTTTCTGCCCTGGCACCTCCTGAACACCACGGGGGGCACAGAGAAATGCCAGGTAGCTGATGGCCTGATTACTGCAGAGAGCCCTGGACGTCCCATTTAATAACTGTATCCACAGCACAGCTGGATAGCGCCACCAGGCTTGGATCCTGGGCATTGCGATGTGGGCAGGCTGTGGCAAGCCGGGTGTTTGGGTCACGCGGCCAAGGCGGTGGCACACTGAAGTGGAATTCCATTCCCAGAACGTTACAACAATGTTTCCAGTGACGGCTCCGAGCCCCGACCTCCTGCCGAATGACCTGCATAGTCATACTCACCTCTGTTCCTGGCTCCTCATTGCATCATGCATACGTAAATAATATGCAAATTCAGACCATTGGTAATTAGAGAATATGACTACATTTTAGTTTTTTGTTTTTTTTCATGGAAGTATATGTGCTTGTAATTTTCAGGCCAGTAGTTTGAAATTAGGCATCACCACCCGACAAAATAGAGTGGTGGATGTCAGGAAATTACTATCATAGGGACTTTTTTAAATGAATATACATTCTATCAAGTCATTGCCTAAATAATTATTCACTCCATATCTGAGATCAGTTGTATGCAGTCCGTGCCTCTGGAAGGTCCTTATAATGTCAATGCTTCAAGTCTCGTACCCACAACCTCGTGGCTCAGCGACTCCTACTGTCACCCATGGCGACAGCTGCCTCCCTTGCTGTGCATGAAAGCTTAGGAGAGTATCTGCATATTTCGTAAGGATGGAAGGAAGGGCAGGAAGGAAAAGGGTGTAGGAAAGTCTCCAAATAGAGCATAAATCTCCCCCATCTCTGACAGAACTTGAATTTGAAGTGACTCTTCCTGTACCATCGTGCTGAGTGATTATAGTGTGCTGAGTTTTTTATGAAGCAAACAGTTTTATTCAGCAAAACAGCATGTATTCTGAGATTTAAGTAGAAATAGTACAAACACTATTTTCCCAGCAAGTTGGTAAATGATGTTTGAGTTGATTCACTGCAAACGTCTTCTGGTTATCTGACATTTTCCCAGGACTCGCTGTGCAGTGCATGAGACTGTGACCCGTGACAGATGTACCAGCAGAGCCCTGCACATGCGAAGCCTGTTTCCATGTGCAGTCGTGTTAACACCTTACTGTGAATGTGTCTATAATTGCCATGTGATCTCAAATGAACAAATGACATGCAGCCCTAGAGATATGTTCAGGACCACCGGAGTGGTCATGTGACCCACTGCTCCCTCGTAAATGTTCCCATAAAACATGAAACTTACAGCCACCCCCCAGCAAAACAGACTGCGTTTCAGCACAGGCGAGATTGGCTCAGCATGCCAACTAAGACAGGTTTATATTTAAACCGATTATAGAACATTAAACCTGAGAGCCGCTCTGTTCTCCATAAATGAGTAAATGTCAGAGTGGAAGAAACTCACAGTGTGACCTCACAGTCTGTACATTGCCAAATTTATGACAAAACCCTCAAACGCGGAGCACTCATGACTATAATGATGTATAATCACAGTCAGAGAATGAAAATGTCCAACCTGGTCTTCTTCACTGAGATGTTCATGACTGCTGAAAAATGACCTTGAACCTTGTAATTAGCTCAAAAAAGCAAAGTGAATTCCCAGAATTTAGCTTCTGTTTTAATTGAAGTAGCCTTGCACTTTTTACATGTATCCTGAAGTACCTGCATAGGCTTTAGATGGTCCTTATGTTTGAGCACTTACCATGTGAAATCGCCAGTTGGAGAGAATTAGTGCTGCCCCCTACAGGTGTGTACTGCAAACAGGAAGCACCTCTGATCATACATCCGTTTCCACGCTCACGTCAAGAGGTATAAAAACGAAACTTGGCGTACTGCTACGCACATTCTCGCGGCATCTCCAGGCACCGCGTACGCACATTTCTGCTCGGTTTTGTAAACGGACGGCACCCAGTGGCAAGTCACTGCTACTGTGGTTTCCCTTTTTAAACTCACAATCATGACGCTGACTTTATCCAGTAATCAATTTGGAACAATAAAAAGGTGCAAAAATAATACCATGGCAGCTCTTGCGTTATTGGAAGACATATATTATGGAACAAGTAGAAGCGCGTATAAAGGGATCATAGTGATTTCCTGGCCCATGATGATGACTGGCTTATAAACCATTCAGATTTCCAAGAGCAATCCTTTTGGAGCTGTGTGCTGAACTGGGGCCAGCATTACAAAGGCAGACGATGAGGAATTGCGCCATACTTGTTCCTTTACAAGTTCTGTCCACTGTCGGGTTCTAATCCACATGTGCTTTTCAGCGAGAACTTGCGGCTATTTCTCAGTCAACACTAAATTGCGCCATGCCAGCTGTATTGGACGGCATAATCCGCTTGTCACCCAGTTATATAAAATTTCTTTACACTGCGGTTGAACAAGCAAAAATTAAAGCTCAATTTGCAGCGATGTCCGGTTTTCCCAGTGTAATCGAAGCCATCGACTGCTTGCATATTGCTATAAAGACACCTTCAGAGAACGAATTAATTTGCTTATGTACATAGAAAGCACTTTCACTCTATTAATGTACAAATTACGTGCGATTCGAACATGCGTCTCATTAATGCATGGGCGTCGCCGCCATTAAATCACATTTCGTAATTATTAGTTTGGATCCCCCCACATTTAACATAAAATATTACTTTTATGTCAGTGTCCCCCCCCACACACACACACACACACACATTCAAAATGCTTCTGACGCTCCTGTATTAATGTTGGGGCTAGATGGTCTGGCTCAACCCATGATTCGTTCATTCTCAGAAACAGTGTTGAAGCAAACTTGAAAATGGGGTGGTATGTGATGGCTGACTGCTCGGTAAGAAGATTCTTCCCATTTTATAATTTGACCCAGTATTGTAAGCTTTGTTTGATTTAACCATTTGACAACTCCTTAGGGCACAGTGGGTACCCACTGAAGTCGTGGCTACTCACGCTGCTCGCAAACCCCCAGAATGAGGAGGAGCGGCGTTATACCCCCAGTCTCGGGCTCGGGCGGCGGTAGAGCGCACTGTAGGGCAGCTTAAAGGCTGTTGGCGCTGCCTGGACAAGACCGCTGCGATATGTACAGTCCGCAGAAACTGTGTCGCATTGTACACGCATGTAGTGTGTTGCATGATCCGGCACAAAATTGTAGCTTGCCGGTATCTGAAGAGCTTAGGCAAGATGAACCTGATCGCGAGTCACCAAATTTTCCGTCAAATGGAATAGCGTTAACTTCAATATCACACAGCGTATAATTTATATGTTTTAATTCATTGGTAACATCTCACAGCATTCACGATTACTCTTTATGACTGCAGCACAGCTTCTGTCAGCACACGGCCGAATAGGCGCCCTCCGGTTTCTGAGGCACGGGAATGTGTGCAGCCAGCTTCCAAAGATGTGCTCGGCACAGCAGCACCATCACCGCCTGTGTCGTCCTCGGCACTGGGGGCACCTCTTGTACTATTGTGTGTAAGAATAAGCAAACAGAATAAACAAAAGTAACACAACATCTGCGCCCTACTTGTTATTTATAAACATGCAAGTAATTCAAACAAGTATGGTGCGAGAAAAACTCGCTGACATCCCGCGCTGGCATCGGCGTCCCCCTCCCCGGATAAAAGTGTGAGATCGGGAATTCCTCGACCTCCACTTGTGCTGTTAAGCTTTTTACGGTGAGCTGTCGCTCGTTTTTTCCACGTTTTTTAATGTCCGATCACTTATTTTTAATTTCGGCCACCGCGCGAATTTCGGAACGAACACTTTTTAGCTGTGCCACTCCGTCAACTTCTGCTTACTTAAACGACCAAATATCACTTTTCTTTTCTCGATTTCTATTAACATGACCTCCAATTCCCACGTGGTTTATCCATTGTTTATTTTAGAAAAACATAGAACCAAGCGGGTATTTACACAGATTTGCATATGCAAATATACGCAATTATGGGCGGGTCAGTGGGGGTGGCTGTGGGCTCGTTCACGTACGTAAAATTTCCACGAGTGTCTTGCTGCAGAAAGGGTCTGCAGCCAGGCGCTCTTTCCCCCGTCAGGCCCCATCCACTTTCAAGCACCTACGGCATTTCCGTTCGAACGACAGAATCAAGTCTTGTCACGGTAGATTACGACTTGCCGATTGCCGCTATAGAATCCATCTTGTCGCGCATATAATTCTTAAAACGTATGTCTTAACAGTTTAAAAATTAATCACCAAATACACGTGCGTTGAACTCCTCTCCTTACTGCAGGCAACACGTGTTTACCTTAAAGTCCTAAAACTAGTGCTCGGTGACATAATAAATTCAGCCAAAGTCTGATATACTGTATTCTGTTGACATTCTGTTGGGTTTGAAAAATAAACAGCTTCCCTTTTGCTGTTTTGTGAGAAAAAAAACATATATTCATTAATAACAACCTTAATAGTTTGTATATATTGTAACTAGAATAATAGTTTTTCTTGTAGAAATTTAAATGAATTCTCATTGGCTCCTTAGAAAAAAATTGTTTAACATAGTACAAATATTGTATTATGGCCAGTACCCAAGCAGAACTATTATATTTATTGGCAAATGTTTATTTTAATTAGGCAATTTTACAACTGTTGCAACTTCACATTATATTATTGTCTTCACAATGTAATTAAAAATAGTTTTGTTTTTCATTAAAAATGACTTAAAATACGTTTACATAATTTTGAAGTATGTATTAATATATCCTATATATAGTGTAATACACAGTAAGAAAGTTTAAATTGGCTCTTTTTAGGCACAATAGACTCTATAGATCTATGTTGGTACACTGGACTCCAGATAATGTTATTAAAATTATGTTAGTACCTTGCACATATCTCGGATAAAACAAATATGTTTTGTATTTGTTTTTTGTATTGTATAACCAATAATGCACAATTTATTCAACATATTTTTATTAGATTATGACTTAACAGTTTCTGAAAAAAACATGTTAATGCTGACATTAAAGTATAATATTTCACAGTATAAATATGGCACAAGAAAATAAGTATTAAAAGTACTTATTAGCCACAGTCTGATGTCTCACGATAATGACACGTACATTAGCACTGTATTTATTTACACACGTATGTACAATGATATTGTTCAGGTTTGAGACAGATTCTATTGTATAAAGGAAAATGACATTGGGTTTGGGAAGATAGATTCTGTCATTTTAACGGAAATGAGGTAGGGATTTGAGAGTGGATGGGGCCTGACATGGAACGCTCTCTCAGGCCTCTCCTGCAGCCACACCCTTCTCAGAATGTCACGCACATTCCTAGTTTTTTTTCCGTATGCCACGTTTGAATGTGAATTCCACACACGTCGTTATACGTGAGGCCCCTGGAGAGTGACAAGCAAAAAATCATTACATGGCCGGATCTGCATAGTGGGAAGTGCAGTTTAGCAGATTTAAATCAAACCACTATCGCTTCTTTATCAAGCCTTAAGATGTTCCTGTTAATTATGGACTGAAGCACATAACATGTGTGATCAGAAAGACAAACTAAGTAGAAGGCAAGATGTCACTGTGGCTTCCGTGCTGCCCGACGTGTAAGGTGGCTGCTGCTTTGTACTACTCCTGTCATGATACCGGTAACGTAAAAATCTCACACGCTGCTTAAAGTGTGGATTTCATGAGCATCACAAGTCAGCAACACTGCGTTCATATTCAATCCAATACAGCTTCAGAAGTTACAGCTCCTTATGAAATATGAGATCAGCTAAATAGATTTAAACTTTTCTAAGAAATTGTTGTCGGTTGGCAATGTATTCCGTCAAAGTGATTTTTATCTGATGGAACCAATTATCCCCCCAATTACTGACATTAAAGGTGATTTTCTGGTGATTCCTGGCAGCTCCAGGAAGGGTACATCCTCCCAAAATGTCCTTGATTCCCTTGTCAGTGATGTTTGATTCTCCACTAGAAAGAAGCTCAACATAAAAATGGATAAAGGACAAAAATGCCCACAAGGTACAGAAAGTACCTTTTGAGTGAAGCTGTTTGGACAAATCGACTATCCAGACAGATTTAGGGAAGCAATGTGCAGTCACAGATCACAGCCCATCTCTCAGGACGTGTCAGAGAGGGGTCCCCTGCAATCGCAACTCACTATACGTAAATTAAAATGGTGATGGCACCAGACTACACTAGGCTGATTACATTAGGCTGAGTCTTTGAATTGCTGTTTGTATTAAGTGTGTGACTTTTTCCTGTGATGGACTGGCATCCTGTCCAGGGTGTACCCCAGTCTCATGCCCTGTGATGGACTGCCATCCCATCCACGGTGTACCCCAACCTGGGATAGACTCCGATCCATTCCCCCGCCCAGTCCTATTGAGGACAAAAGGTTGGAAGATGAATGGATGATTTACCAAGACCTCACATGATGTGAATTAAAATTTACTTATCTGTGAGTGTCAGACTGAAAAAGCCTGGTAACATTGTTAAGCAGAGTCTTGGCATAACTGGCCATCATGCATTAATGTTTCCTACATAATTGTATAATATTGGTGCAAAAATGCAGTGCTTTGCATGTTTGTGAGCTCAAGCAGAGGGCTGATGGTTACACGCTGCAGCTTTGTAGCTCTGTCTCAGCAGATCGCCGTCGTGATACACATTCAGACTCCGGACGTTGTACTAAAATTGAGGATGTGCTAAAATTATCTAGCTGAATTTGATGGCATCAAAAACTGTACAATTTAGATGCAAAGTCATACAGTGACCTTGTTTTTTGTAACCCTGTTGTTTTAATTTATCACTGCTGGTTGTAAATGAACATTTGGCTTTTCCACTGAGATTATGATGACAAAGTACAGGTATAATATACACTGCTTCTTCTCTTTCTGTTCTTTTTTTCCTCATCCTGCCTGTCTTCTTAAAAGTCCTCTCTGCAATAACAGAAATGAATCCGGCACACTGGACAAAGAGACCTCATTGATTTATTGTGTTTTTGGGTTGCATTCTTCCCATAGACTGACAAACAGGCTCAGTGACTTCCAGATGTGACGGCTGCTCTCCATGACGACGGGACAAATCGCAGCATATGCCCGCCCATGAAATTGGATTTTAAAACCTGCATCAAGCAGGTCCTGGTGATGAATTTCACCCTGTTAGAAAAAATGAACAAAGATGAAAGGGAACATGCATGCTGTGTTTTCATGCATTTTTGTTCTTGTTATTAAAAAATGAATCAAGCAGAAGTGCCTTCCTTGGTTTTCAGCCCTTGAAGTCCAGCTCGCTGCACAGTTCTCCATCAGAGACACCAGGGGCTTTTCTTCTTCTACACTGTATTAGATTTGGGAGCTTTTGTAAATTAACCAGCAATCATACTTCCTGATCCTCTATTCTAGTCGGATCCTGGCCCTAAAGATAACCACTCTGCTATTCTCTCCATTTACAGACAGGAGAGCTGGAGAGAACCTTGGCTGTGGCACAGAAAAGAGCCAAAACAGCCAGTCCTCTGCTTGTCACTGTCCAGATCAGGAGAAGGGGCTGGTGTACAACATTTCTCATTTACCCAGCTTTAAACTATAATCAAGAACTGTACTGGCAAACTCTAATCATAAACCCATCTATCCATCTTGTAGGGCAGGAGCCTATGGATAAAAGGCACGGATCAGCCCAGGATGGGGTGCCAACCTGTTGCAGGGCATGCTCACACACACATTCACTCACACACACATTCACTCACACACACATTCACTCACACTCACACACACATTCACTCACACTCACACGCCATTCACTGACACGGACGTCATTCACTCATACACACACCATTCACTCACACACCATTCACTCACACACCATTCAGTCATACTCACACACATATCACTCACACGTCATTCACTCTCACTCACACCATTCACTCACACACACCATTCACTCACACACCATTCAGTCATACACACATATCACTCACGCGTCATTCAGTCTCACTCACACCATTCACTCATACTCACACACCATCCACTCACACACACACACACACACACACACCAATCACTCACACACCACTTACACACACCATTCACTCAAACTCACACCCCATTCACTCACACGCACACACCAATCACTCATGCATCATTCACTCTCACTCACACATCATTCACTCACACACACATCATTCACTCACACACACACCATTCACTCACACACACATCATTCACTCACACGCACATCATTAACTCACACTCACACACCATTCACTCACACACCATTCACTCACACCCCATTCATTCACACGCACACACCAATCACTCATGCATCATTCACTCTCACTCACACATCATTCACTCACACACACATCATTCACTCACACACACACCATTCACTCACACACACATCATTCACTCACACGCACATCATTAACTCACACTCACACACCATTCACTCACACACCATTCACTCACACCCCATTCACTCACACGCACACACCAATCACTCACACACCATTCACTCTCACTCACACATCATTCACTCACACACACACACCATTCACTCACACACACACCATTCACTCACGCATCATTCACTCTCACTCACGCATCATTCACTCACACACAAACCATTCACTCACACACACATCATTCACTCACACACACATCATTCACTCACACGCACATCATTAACTCACACTCACACACCATTCACTCACACCCCATTCACTCACACGCACACACCAATCACTCACACACCATTCACTTACACACATTCACTCACACACACACCATTCACTCACACACCATTCACTTACACACATTCACTCACACACCATTCACTCATACTCACACACACACACACACACACACACACCAATCACTCACACACCACTCACTCACACATTCACTCACACTCTCACCCCATTCACTCACTCACACACACCAATCACTCACACACCATTCACTCTCACTTACACACAATTCACACACACACATGCACAACACTCACACATCATTCAATCTCACTCACACACCATTCACTCACACCATTCACTCACACTCTCACCCCATTCACTCTCGCACACACACCAATCACTCACACACCATTCACTCTCACTTACACACAATTCACTCACACACCATTCACTCTCACTCACACACCACTCACACTCACCCCATTCACTCACACGCACACACCATTCACTCTCACTTACACACAATTCACTCACACACATGCACCATTCACTCACACACACACACCATTCACTCACACACTGTTCACTCACACATGCACACCTACAGGTACTTTGGAGGCTGTGATTAACATGAGCATGTTTTTGCACTGCGGGGGAAGAACATGCAAACTCTACGCACACACACACACACACACACACACACACACAGCAGAGATTTAGGGTGAGGGTCTTAGAGGTGTGACGGACCCCGCACCACAATGCCACCCCTCTAATCCTGACCCCTAACCTTAAACATAGTTCCTGATTCTGGGACAATATTCTTAGCAAAGTCTTAACTATATTTTTTACTCTCTGTGTTTTTATTATAACTTACTGTGCAGTATGCACATTAATATACTAACCCTAACTTACTGTGCAGTATGCACATTAAAATACTAACCCTAACTTACTGTGCAGTATGCACATTAAAATACTAACCCTAACCCTAACTTACTGTGCAGTATGCACA